>SDVV010019229.1:0-13580 GCA_016164225.1 Gammarus roeselii | reverse complement strand
TATATATATAACTTAATGCAAACGACAGACTGACGTCACTGACAAGGCGAGAGAACGACGTTACCGGGCGTGTAGAACAGTCATTGAAGCCAGCTCGACCCTCAGAGCACATAAAAGAGAAAATAAACATTGCGGGTAACGATAAAAGGAACCCAAAGGCTTTTACTTGTACGTAAATGAGCTTAGGAAATCACAAGAGATTTGGTTGTTCTCCTAATTGATGCAGGTTGTGTAGGACGTCACATGAGCACATGCCATTGTCCTGGATTTAATTTTTTGCTTCTTTTTTTGCTCAAGGATCCCCGAGAGGGATTGACGGATTTCCTGACCCTCTCTTTCACTGTATCAATGACGAGTCCACGAAGATTGGTGAATTGCTAATGCATCGGCAATCTTCAAGCAGGAAGACCGACAGTCGCACAGCAATTTAAAGACCATCGAAAAGACGTCGATCACCGAGAAAAACTCATCACGGCTCTCGTCGCTAGGAGGCGGTCTAACGTATTCATTGCTCCGTATGTGCTTCTACGGAGCCTAAATTGTATATCCACCATATGTAACAGTGTAACGTAATGGGCAAGCACGGCCAATACCTTGGGTCTGCTTACCCACCGAGAGAGTTCACAGCATGGGGAAAACCAACACCAGGAAGCAGAGCCGTCCGTTCCGGGTGCAAGTCATTTATCCATGGAATATGACATATCATTTGCTTTTGTTTGAAACCTATGTAATGCAGGGCACTCAGCACATATGAGGTTATCTCTTTTATTGTGAACACATATCGACACCACCTCCAACGTAATCCTTCTCGTCGCCCAACTAAATTTCAAATCACGAATTGTTTCCACCAACACTTACCTTGTCCAATTCTCTGTGACGACACTTTTATGTCCACTTCTCTTCAAATTTAATCACTCCACTTCACTGCACTTTCTATATGACGGCACGAATCGAGGGAATTTCAGTAATTCGTGAACAAACCATAGATGATTAAGTAACTCCGGTATGTAGATGACAGAACTAGATCCGTATAAATGTAATTGTAGCGCTGGAAGCAGCATTCTAAATATATCAACTGTTTACCGGTAGTTGCGAATGATTAGAGTGTTCGTACTGCAACGTTTCATTTGGTGTGACGAATATGTTATCTCATGTACGTCACACTCGCAGTGCGACTTTGCCCGACGCACAGCGGCAGTTCTTGTTCTGTCATTGAATATTTTCTCATTGATTTAAATGCAGTATATAATATTGATTCATTAAAATACCAAACACTGCGACACTTGATGTGGGTATACTGCAGGTCACTATACAGATGAAGATACAGACACTAGGCCAAATACCCCAGCATGGGGGGTGGTCGACGGTAAGGCGCACCTCACGCCCTCATATGCTCACACTCACACAACTTAGCCCTGTTATGCTGAAGGGTTCGGCCGGTAACCCCGCAACACACACTCTCGGTCACGAGTGAAATCAACGGATCCGTTGTCAGCTGCAGGGCCCGACAACTTGCACTGTTTTACCCCCGCCGAATCATGATGGTCGCCTCCTCCCCTCCTCCACGACTATCCCGACAAAGTGATGCCTAGGGCGGGAAAGCACATCAGAGCAGCGTCAAAAATGAACCATTCACAACAATTTTCCCATCACGCCTGTTCACTGCCCGCTTCCTCGATACTTCCACATTCAAGCCTCTCCTTCCTAACGCCTGTTTCACAGTATCCATCCACCCAAACTTCGGTCTACCTCTAGGCCTGTGACCACTTGCCTACTCCTTCATCACTTTTTGTACCAATCTATGTTCATCCATCCTCACCAGGAGAGAATAAGGTTGAATGTTTTCGAGACGAAATGTTTGAGGAGCATGACTGGAGTGACGCAGAGAGACCGGATCACCAACGACGTAGTTCGAATCAGAACAGCAATTGTGAAAAAGGTGGAGGACAATTTTTTCTCTTCTGGTGCGAATCCAATCTGTCCTCCAACTTCTTCACCATCCCCGTTCTAATTAGAACCACGTCGTTGGTGATCCGGTCTCTCAGCGTCACTTCAGCCATGCTCCTCAAACATTTTATCTCGGAAACATTCAACCTTCTTTTCTCCTCTGCTTACCCCCCTCAATAATGCATACGTATAGCACTATTTGGGCAACGACACCTTCACACAACCCTCTCTTTGTTCCATCCCCAACGTCATACAACTCATTACATATTCTACCGTGCGGCTAGCAATTGGCATCCCCCATTCACACTCGACTTCTGCTCTGTTTCCACTAGTACAGTCTTCTCCACATGAGAGCCCAGATACTTAAAACACTGAACTTCTTCCGGCAACTCTGCATTTAGGATCAACAGTCCTCGAGCATCTTGTTTCTTTACTTTTACCCGCGTTCGCCAGAGGTTTTCTCCCCTCTCACACTCTACCAAACTCAGATACTAGCCTACATAGCTTCTCCTCTGAATCCGCCACTAGCGCCGTATCGTTCGCAAGCAGCAACTGGCTCAACTGCCAAGCCCGCTCACTCGCTTCCAGCAGCTCAAATCCACGACCCAGCACACCCGCGTTCACATCCCTGATTACTCCATCCATGTAGAGATGAACAGTCAGGGAGACATCACACAACCTTGTCTTAGACCCACTTTTATTGTAAGCCAATCACTCACCTCGCTTCCCACTCTGGAACAAGTTCGGCTGTCAACATAGAAACTCTGCACCGCTCTCAATACGATTTCCGCCCACACCATACAAACGCAACACCCTCTACAGCGCTTCCCTCTCAATCCTGTCGTATGCCTTTTCCAAATTCATGATGGCCCTGAACACATCATTTCTATTGGCAAGGTACTTTTCATAGACCTCTCTCACTGGGAAAATCGGATTGACACACCCTCTACCACTCCTAAAGACCCACTGTTTCTATTCAAATGCGCAATCCGTGCATTCTCTAATCCTTTTGATCAACACTCTCCCATTCAACTTACCGACCACGCATGACAAACTGATGCTTCTTGAGTTGCAGCCTTCAATTTTAACTCCTTTGCCCTCATTCAGCGGAACAATGCAGGCACTGCGCCATTCGATCGGTACCACGCCCGCCACAAAACAATTGTTAAGTACCGTCACCAACCATTCGACAATCGTTATTCCACCCGTTTCAGGCACTCAGTAGCAACGTCATCCATACCACGGCTTTCCCTGCTTTCATCACCTCCACCGCCTCCTGAAACTCTTCCCTAGTAATGTCCGCAACAAGTCTCTTTCCAAAAACCGCCATCCGCGCACCACCACCAACAGCAACAATGTCAGCCTCTTTGTCATTTTCGAAATTCAACAATTCATCAAGAAAACTCGGCTCTCCTTTTCCGTACACCACCACTTTTCGTCCACAACTGGTCGTTTTCGTTTTTCATCACCTCTTCCTCTCCGGTCTCTCCATTCCTCACCCTCTTAACCATTGTCCAGAACATTTTTTTATCCTCAAAATTCTGACACCGCCGTCTGCCCTCCCTGGCGTCAGCTTCCCTTTTGACTCGCCTCACAACTCGCATTACCACCTTCTTCCTCTCCTTATAGTCACCACCGACCTCGCTTGCAGACACTCCTCAGAAGCTCTTTTTTTCTGCGCCACCGGAGGTTTGACCTCTCGTTACACCACTCGCAGCCCTTCCGTCAGCACCCGCCCACACGGCGCACACCACACACATTTCTCGAACATCTCAACAAGGCAACTCTGAACGTCTTCCCTTCTTCCTCCACATCTTGCAGGTTCTGTCCTCTCACGCAGTCATATTCCTCCCTCAACATCCGCTGGAACTCCTCAGCTCTGCTTTTTACATTTAGGTCACTTCCTTTCACTACCTCTCTTCCTCCTCCCACCAGCAGATGATCAGAGACTCGTCTACCCTCCCCTCTCAACACCCGCACACCCAACAGCCTCTCACCACTCTCCTCGAAATCTGCACAAAATCCAACAGCGCTCTCTCTACCACTGCACCATGGGGCATCCATACCCATGTGTACTTGTGGATATACCGCTTCTTGAACAGACTGTTCCTGCCGAACAGCTCCTGCTCCATCCACAAGCCTATAACGTTTTCTCCACTGTCATTCCTACCAGCAACGCGATACCTCCCCAGCCCATTATCCACTACTGTATCTTCAGTCCTCGCATTAAGGTCACCCAGTACAACCACATTGAAATTACTTCTGAAACTCCCAAAATACTTGTTCCCTCTTCTCCTCACTCCTCTCGCTGCCAGGTCTGTACGCACTAACAAATGCCCATTTTTCTAAACCTAACTTTACTTTCACCCAGTTCAATCTCAAGGACACATCTTTCCACTCAGTAACGCTACCAACCAGGCGGTCACACAGTAACAACGCTACACCTTCTCGTGCCCAACCTTCATCCATGCTTGACTTTCTTCCACTTACCACTCCAAACTCACACTCGCCTTTACCTTTCAGCTTAATCTCACTCAGCGCCAACACATCTAAAATCCGTAAAATAAACACCTCACCAATCTCTCGCCTCTTCGTTTCACTCGTACTACAACCACGCACATTCAGCGACCCAAACAATAGGGTTCGGAGAACCCTATTTGCTCGTCTTTTAGAAAACATTTTGCAGATGAGGGCCCCTTATCAGTCGCCTTCTTCGACACGCAGGGGTTGCGGAAGCACGATTCTAAGCTCCCGCTACAGGGCTTCCCATTTAGTCGCATCCTACGACTCGCAGGGGTTACGGTAGCAGTATTCTAACACCCCCGCTACGCGGGTGTTATTATACGTAATTTTGTAATAAAAATTCAGTGGTGTTTTCTTGGAAGATGAATGTCAAAACGTAACGCTATGCTGGAGAATAATTGTAATATGATAGGACATGACAACCTTGGAACTGTCGGAAGGCAAGTGGTTGTGAAGCATATAGAAACTGCCGCCAGCCTTGTCCTCACACTCAAATGTAAATGTGTGCTGCTCAATAACTGAGGGAGACCGAATGATATCAGTCGGACATCAGCCATATGATGACGCATGCAATTGCCTTTACTTTGACCTGACGACAAGCTGGAATAAGATCATGTGTTTGTGACATGTGTTTGGGAACGTTTTTTTTATAATTATTCTAATTTGAAGGGTAAATAAGTTTTAATGTGTGAATTGAAATATCAAAACTTCACTGTATAAATTCAAATTATGATCATTCTAATATGAAAAACTCGTTTATATACGATCTTCAAATTCGTTATCGAATGCATTATTTATATTTGTTTCAAAAGTATCTAACAGGACTAAATGAGAATTTTTGTTACTAAGAGTAACAACTATTTATTTAAGAGGATCTGTCAATAGTTGGATTGAATTAATACGCACGTCCAAAACAGGAAGTCATATTTAGCGAGGTAACAGAGCAAACCCGAAATTAAATCTTGTAATATGTGTTGCAAGAGCATTCTTTTGTTGGAACAATATACCATAGTTCACTGTAAACCACAAATTTGAGAACAGCTGGTAATTCAACAGTCAGGCTCTAGTACCCCAGAACCCATTTAGACATGTAATGCGACATGGGAATATTCGCCCTGCTACTTAAATGACTTCAGATTATCCCGCCTGAGATTGAATTAGCCAAGTTTTCCAGGAACAAAGTGGACGCGGAATCAACCAAAATTAATTGTTCAACTTCAAACGATCCGAGAATGCGCCATCTTGTCTACAAAATGCCATCGGAAATGATCAGTCTTGCCCCTGGGAAGGGCCGGTAACCTGCTCTTCCATCCATTCAATGAAAAGCCATTGCAACAATCTGAATATTCTATGCACATCGCAGTGTGAAAGATAACATAGTTACTCAGAGGCAGACTCTCAGAATTAATGTTAATCACACCATATAATATGAATGTCTTTTTCAAACTTCGGCAATAATACGACGTGTAATGAGGCCAACAAGGTTTTGCCATATTATACCAGCGTCACGGCTGCGGCATGAGCATACCTTGCTGGCGCCCTAGCCAGTGTAACAATAAATTGTCATCAATTGACACCAATTGTCACACGAATCACACCAGGAAAAGGGGCTGAAGCAGTTCTATTGATCGGTGCATGATTTTTTAGACCAGGTTTTAGATTAATGTTCGTTTTGTCTATCGGCCCTTTTAATCAATGTTGAAGTACATGCTAGGCTCTTAGTAACATGGTTGCAATACATCAAAAATCGCACATCACACTCCTTTCATGCACTCACACTCAAACAAACTCAGCTACTTGACACTAATGGGTCACGCTAGGAGTTTCTTCAATACACACTTAGGGTCGGGATTGAGGTTCGAGATCAGTGTGAACAACAGGGCTCGACAGCGGTAACTGGTTTACCCTTGCTGCGTCACAGTAACCGGGCCCTCATAACCCACGAAATTCCCGTGGGTGGAGGAGGGTGGAAAATCAAATCGAGGCAGCTTCAAAACTCATCTATTCACAACCATTTTCCTCTCCCGTATATCCATTGAATGTTTTTTCGCTACCTCCTCACTTATGTCTCTTCTCCCTAACGCCGATTCAAAATATCCATCCACAAAACTTCGGACAAACATTTAGGACTACGTTCATTCAAGTCCGCTTACATCACATTTTCACCAGTCTCCCATTATCCGTCCTCAGCATGTGCTCGAACAATTATGGAATAAGTAAATTTACTTGTTCCCCTCACTCGCCCACCATCCTCGTTCTAATTCGAACACCTTCCTAATCGATCCTATCTCTCAGCATCACGCCAGCCATTCCCCTCAGACATTTTATTTCGATAACATTCAACCAGCTTCTCTCTTCTGTTCTGGCCCACCTCCTCTCTTTGCTTCCAGACCCATCGTCCTACAGCTCATTACACAATTCAGTGTGCCCAACATTCAACACCCTTCCCTCATTCACCATTACACCTTAGTTTCCTCTGGTACACTGCGAGCCCAGGTACTTGAAACAGCGGACTTCCTGTAATAACACTCCATTTTAAGAAGACACTACTGTTCCTGCACCGCAATTTCTCGAACACCTAATTGCTTACTTTTACCCACGCTAACTCGAAACTTCCTTCTCTCAATCTCTCTACCGAAATCCGACACCAGCCTTCACAAAATCTCTCCAGAATCCGCCACCAATGCTGTATCATCCGGAAACAATAAATGACAACTGCCAACCACCCACTTCCTCCCATAAGCTTTAAACCTCGACCCACTATTCTCGCGTTCACCTCCCTGGCGACTCCATCCGATGGAGTCTTTGCCAGCCAGGAAGAGATGGAGACACTTTGTCTCAGTCACACTATCAATGGGAATCAAGCACTTACCTTGGTTCCCACTCTGACACATGCTATGCTGCCAAGATGGAATCTCCAATCCGTTTGCAACACATTCACTCTCGAAGTCACACTGTCCCTCGCTAATTGCAGTGGAACAATTCAAGCTCTTCGACATTCAATCGGCCCGACACGAAAGTATGATTCAGTGTCCTCACCAATCATTCTATTATCGTTATTCCGCCCTTCTTTAAGCACACGGCGGCAACGACGAAAATCAGGGGCGTATCTGGTTTTATCTCCTCTACCGCCTTCTGCACTTCTTCCTTAGTAATGTCAACAACATATCTGTCCTAAAACCAGAAACCGTCCACCGTCCATAGAAAATTTGTCAACCTCACTGATATGTTCAACATTCAACAACTCAACAAAATAGTCGGCCCACATGCTGCTCATCTGTGCCACCACCAATTTGAGCTCCTCGATTCACCACTCGCTGCCCTTCCTTCTGCAGCCGCACATACGGTGCCAACCTTTTACTTCAACATTTCTTAGTTCTTGTTCTCTCACGCTGTTATATTCCTCATTCAACGAATGCAGTAATTATTCAGCTCTGCTTTCCACTTTCAGTTCACTCACATTCACCACCTCTCTTCCTCTTCACACTTTTTTGTTGTTTTTCTACCTATAATCTACTCCTAATCTTTCTTTCACCAGTGGATGATCAAACTTTCCTACACCCTCCCCTCACAATACCCACACATCCAGCAACCTCCCTGCCACTCACCTCGAAATCAGCACAAAATCCATCAGCGCTCTCGCCACCACTGTACCTTGAGTCTTCCTTACAAATGTGTTCTTATGGATATCTCGATTCTTGGACAGGCTGTTTCCAACCACCAGCTCCAACTCCATATACAAGCCTATCAGCTTCTCGCCATTGTCCTTTTTACCCGGTGTGTCATACCTCATTACCACTCTTTTATCTGGCACACCATTTGATTTTTATTGAAACGGTCACGAATCAGATTATAGTGGCTTCATGTGATTTAAAGTGGTTTGTCCAGAAAACTGTGACCTCTATAACGTGTCAACTGACGCATGAACACGAGAAAAGTTACAATGAGGAAGGACGCTTTGTCCCGCCGACCATGGGGTGGACGGCGGAATTGTAAGGTTCGTTGTAGGTGTCGGTCAGTTGTGATAAACATTACCGCCACAGTAAACCCAACAATGAATACCTTGCTAGGGTCTGTACAACTCTAGAATCGTTCCTGAAACAGTGTAGGATGTAGCGACATAGTTATTAACTATTCAGATTTTCTGTCATGAAGAAAGAGACGAGACTTTGGGGCTGTAATATCATAGTAGCTTGATATTTATATTGTAACATATATTTTAGATGTGCCGAAACCAAAATTTTCAACGTTGCCGATACGCGATACCGGTGGAAAAACTTTCCTAATTTCACGTCCGATACTACCGGTACCAGAAAATACCAATAAACTCACCGATAACGATACCTTTTCCTATATTTCCATATGAAATTAATTATTTTGAATAGGTAAAAATTATACAAACCAAATTAAATCGAAGAGTGTATATTTTGAAACATAAATAAAATCAGCAGATATTTACCTTTATTAAATACTTTCAGAAAAAACGAATTTTGTGTAACAAAATTGTAAAAACTGAATTGTAAAGTGGAAACTCGTGAAAGCTCGTCCAACTTTTTCTTTGGTTAGGCGATGGGCAGCTTCATCTCACACACTGTTCATATTGATGAGGGATAGCAAGGGTTGAGAACCTTGAAGTTAGACGATTAAGACGTAGCCCAAGCACGAACCACATCGCGTCCGGAAGCATATTTTGTTAAGGCACAATGTCAATTTATATCTGCAACCTAGCAGCAAAAAGATATTTGTTAATTGTTATGAGTTTCGCTAAGCTCTTGCCACTTGTGGAACATGTACGGCTTCATTTTCGGTTGCGTACGAAGAACTTGGTGAGTTGTACACTTGCTGAAGTCAAAGTTTTCAATCAATAAGAGTCGAATAGGAAGTGTAGAATCTTCCATGAATCTCTTACTAAGAAATTAAGTTGCTGCTGCCGTTGGTTCTGGAAGTGTAGGGTTCCTGTGACTCGATCTAAGATATTTTTTTTAAACATTTCAAAGAGGCATTGAAAAAATGAGGATGATATTTGATCAAGTTTTTTTATATGATGTTTAATCTCTGCACGAATTTTCGTTTAGACGTTGTTGGAAAGGAAGATTGACCGTATTCGAAAATAATCACGCTCTTTTGTTCACTCGTATAGATTATTGAGAGGCAAGATGTGGTGATTATTTTCTCGTCTTGAAATTTCGCTTTCAATTAATATATGAAAAAAATATGAGATTGATAACAGAACGGCCAGTATCAACGATACTAAAATATATAACGTTACAAGAACTGGAGAAATATTATCTTTAATTGTGAGTTATAAAACCTGCTGGAAGATGTAGTCGTGTCCTGTACGAATCACTCTGATTAAAAGTTCATAGTGTTTCGTATAAACGGGAGTTTCGCACTACTTGACGCTACATCCAACTTATTTCTGGCATCCTACCTGTATAATGCGACTGGATAACACTTACATGTTATGATTATTTCATTTGAAAAATGAAGTTCCTCATAGATGTCAAACTGTTTATAATGATTTCTTTTTGAGTGAATTGGTTCTCCAAGTCAATTTTTTTCCACAAACTCGTTTCCTTCAACGTACAGCTAAAATAAAACAATAATAAAGGATAAACAAGATGTGATATCAACAAGCTGCAATTGAAATGCGTCGGTTTAATATTTTACATAAATTCACTATATTGTCACCGCATATTGGCCGGTTCTCCAACGACACAAATTTGCATTCCCGATGCGTCATGATCACACACAATTTCCTTCTCCAACATCTGGGTGAAAGAGAAACAACATTGTAAATTGAAATAAAAATCTATTATATATTCATTGCAAATGGTCAAATAGAATCTTGACTGTGTTGTGTTAACATTTTTATTAAATCTACGGTAATCTTAGTTCAAGGCAAGAATATTCTAGACAGTTATACGTGATGACTGAGTTATAAAATGTTACAACCTCTCCCAATCCTGTTAAATGACGAATCATAAGATAATAAATTACATTAAGTGTTCGTCGACACGTGATTCTAACACAAATTAATGCTGCAAGTACTACGCGTCAACAACGATGATGCATTGATTTAATTATTATATTCATTGAATCAACTAGCCGAGTGGTAGGTCTTCTACAGAGGGAATATCACCAAGGAGAATTTTCTTTGCTCCTTTATGCTAAACTCCGAACAAAAGTTTACATTTGTCAAGACAAACTTCATTTTGGTGATGTAGCTCGAAATCCTATTTAAAATGATCTTTTGTTAGCTATATCAAACGATTTTCTTTTAACCTTGCCTCTATATATTACACAGCTTCTGAAGACGGAATCGAGTTGATAAACTCGACAACAAAAGTCGGAGCAAAAACATCAGTATAATTAACCTTAAAGAAAGCGATGGTGAAAATGTTGAGCAGTTGCGAGTTAATGCAGACACAATTATCAAGCACACTGGTGCACAGTGCAGCTCCATTAACGCTTTCCGCGTTGGTGAGCGGCGCCACACAACCAGAGGGTCCGGTCCCATACGGCCCCGACCCATTATTGCGACATTGAATTCAGAACAGGACCGAAACAACATTCTGAGATCAGCCCACAAACTCAAATCTCTGCAGGAAAGGATCTAAGTCCAGGATGATGTTTGTCATAACACCTTCCTTGAAAGACAGAGACATAAAATAAACTTAAATTTAAGGGACGCAAGCAGCCTCAACAGCATCAACCAAGATCTAGTGAACCTCATCCAGAAAACCAAATAAAGCTAAAGTCAAGTGAGGATTTTCCCTCTTTTCAACATCTGCGACTGAGTTCTAAACGCTACCAGAATGCTAGCCTGAACAAGGCCACACAGAGCTGCAGCAGTGGCAACAATTCAAATGGCAACACTACCAACAATGCATGCAGCCCGCAACCTAAACATCAGTCTCCTGTGCGACAGTTCACCAACCAGCATCCGAACTCCACCAATCAAAAACTGCCAACAAATTCTGAACAAGTGGACCAACAACATCAACAAGTGGACCACCAAGTCAAGACGTATGCGGTGGCTGTGGGAGAGGTGCCTTCTGAGTTGGGAGCAGCGGAGCAAGCTCCGCCAAAGAGAAATGGGCCAGTGGCGAGGTATTTCACCTTGACAGCCGGCTGCCGCAGTCTTCAACAGTTGACAGTGGAGATGAGGAAAAGCGTGACAACAACCTCTCGGGACAACCATCGCCATCCGGGCTGACTAGTGACGATTGTACAAATGAATTGGTCCATAAGCCCACACCCAGTCAACTTATAAATATCAGATCACACGAACATGGGGAACAGGAGTTATGACTCATCCAGTCACGAGCAACTTCAATTTGTCGGAAGCAGCTATTAGTAATGGCTGCATTGATAGTTATTAGACCATTTTTCGTTTGTGGCAAGCTTCCATCAAATAATTTCAATATTTTTAGATCTAGAATATCCTTCTTCCAATCCAACTTCTGCATTGAGTTTCATGCTCGGTTTGTTGTAATTACACAATATAGCGTATGATTTTATATCTCACTTTTAACGTACTTAAATATTAGTGTAAAAAAATATCATCAACAACTTCCTCTCAGCCGACATTTTTCATTATATGTCATCAAATATTGTAAATTGGTGCGTGTTCTACAACATTGTATTTTTCTCGTGTCAGAATATGATTGTAACCAAAATTAAATACAACATACTTGTAAATGAACAAACAACCTCCCAAACTTCTCTATTACAAACTCAAAACACTAAATGGAGGAACAAGTAAACAATATTGATTCATTTGATCGTGCTTTGCTCGAAGTTGAAAATAATTTCAACAATGTTCTCCATGAAATCGATTTAGATTTACAAATGAGGATGAATATTCTGGAGTGTCAAATAATTCCAGGAGATGAGTTCCCTCGTCATTAAGAAACAATCCCTCGCCATCAAGAAACAATGTTGCAAGTTTGAAAGAGAACATTACTAGCTTCCAAGTCAATAAGACTGACCATTTCGCTCCTGCAGTGCTAGGGCTCTGTGAAACAAAATTGACAAATGAATTACTGGACTAATATAATTTATCAGGTTACAATTTGTATACAAACAATAATATGAGTAATAAGGGAGGCGTTTTTTTTTTTATAAATAACAGGCTAACTGTTGTACCGAGACCTGAACTTTCTTTCACTAGGCCAGGAATTAAGACTTTTTTGTCGACATTTATTGTGATAGCAAAGGTAAAACAATAGGTATGGTTTACCGTAGAGCCTCTGAAGTGTTGGTAGAAAGTTTCTCGCTGGAAATGAATGAACTTATCAGTGGCATTGACGCAGCCCGTAGCAGAGTGTATAATATGAGGGATTTCAACGTAAATCTGCTTCAGTGTCATAGATCAAATTCAGTTGCTGACTATTGTAATAATTTCTTTTCCCATGGTTTGTACCCACTAATTACTAAACCAACGCGTACAACTGCTAGATCCAAAACTTTAACAGATAACATTTTCACTACGATGTTAATAGTCTAACTCGGTCAGCTGTGATCATTTATGATGTCTCCGACCATTACCCCCTTTATGTTCATAACCCGAATACTCACGAACCCCGTAATTCGACCATAATTACCTATCGTAAAGATAACGACCGTAGCATTTAAAGCTTTAATGAGGCACTGGGAGCTTACGACTTTGATGATATACTATCCACAGTAAACTCAAATGATGCATACACGCATTTCCATAGCTTATCAATTGAACTGTTCGAGGTGCATTTCCCGCTTGTAACTAAAGAGCTTAGCTACAACAAACAAGCTAGGAATCCGTGGATGACATCTGGTTTACTTGCATCACAAAAAGAGAAGGACAGACTGTACCGTAGATACAAAAGGCCTCCCATCACTCGCTGAGATGAATTTAAACGATACAAAAATGCGTTCACTAAACTGACATATATTGCTCGTGAAAACTATATCCAAAATTTGATAGAGACCAGTAGTTAATATAGGCGCGAAACGGCCTACTGAAGGATTATAGATAGGGATAAATAGAGGTGGGCGGGGGGTAGGACGCGATGCATGCCCTTGACTCACCGAGCGCAGAAACGGGGGGCGGCGCGGAGGGTACCGGA
>SDVV010019228.1:0-13580 GCA_016164225.1 Gammarus roeselii | reverse complement strand
AGTGCATCATTCATACGGTGCAAGGGAAGGATCCCTCGGGACTAATGCTCTAGCTGCATCACAGTGCATCATCATACGGGGAAAGGAAAGGATCCCTCTGGACTAATGCTCCAGCTGCATCACAGTGCATCATTCATACGGTGCAAGGGAAGAATCCCTCAGGACTAATGCTGTAGCTGCATCACAGTGCATCATTCATACGGTGCAAGGGAAGGATCCCTCGGGACTAATGCTCTAGCTGCATCACAGTGCATCATCATACGGGGAAAGGAAAGGATCCCTCGGGACTAATGCTCTAGCTGCATCACAGTACATCATTCATACGGTGCAAGGGAAGGATCCCTCGGGACTAATGCTCTAGCTGCACCACAGTGCATCATTCATACGGTGCAAGGGAAGGATCCCTCGGGACTAACGCTCTAGCTGCATCACAGTGCATCATTCATATGGTGCAAGGGAAGGATCTCTTGGGAATAATGCTCTAGCTGCATCACATTGTATCATTCATACGGTGCAAGGGAAGGATCCTTCTGGACCAACGCTCCAGCTGCATCACAGTGCATCATTTATACGGTGCAAGGGAAGGATCCCTCGGGACTAACGCGCTAGCTGCATCACAGTGCATCATTCATACGGTGCAAGGGAAGGATCCTTCGGGACTAATGCTCTAGCTGCATCACAGTGCATCATTCATACGGTGCAAGGAAGGATCCCTCGGGACTAACGCTCTAGCTGCATCACAGTGCATCATAGGGTATTATTCATACGATGCAAGGGGAGGTTACCTCGGGATTAGTGCTCTAGCTGCATCACAAAGCATCGTTCATACGGTGCAAGGGAAGGATCCCTCAGGACTAATGCTCTAGCTGCATCACAGTGCATCAGTCATACGTTGCAAGGGAAGAATCCCTCTGGACTAATGCTCTAGCTGCATCACAGTGCATCATCATACGGGGAAAGTAAATCATCCCTCGGGACTAATGCTCTACCTGCATCGCAGTGCATCATTCGTACGGTGCAGGGGAAAGATCCCTCGGGACTAATGCTCTACCTGCATCGCAGTGCATCATTCGTACGGTGCAGGGGAAAGATCCCTCGGGACTAATGCTCTAGCTGCATCGCAGTGCATCATTCGTACGGTGCAGGGGAAAGCTCCCTCGGGACTAATGCTCTACCTGCATCGCAGTGCATCATTCGTACGGTGCAGGGGAAAGATCCCTCGGGACTAATGCTCTAGCTGCATCACAGTGCATCATTCATACGGTGCAGGCGAAGGTCTTGAGGCATCGACAAGCTGCGAAAAAAAAGGCAAGGACTTCTACGATCCGATGATAAAATAAATAATGTGTTATGCTCATCTACACGGGGAGCAAGATCGCAGAGTATACCGACGCCAACAGGACCGCTTGGATGCTGTGTCTCACTGGTTTATAAGTTTGAATGCAATACCTGCAACGGAATCCTTCGAGGAGCCAGTCATTTGAGGAGTCAGTGTAAGTGAATTGGGAAAAGCGCTTCTCGACACCACCAACAGGTTCAGGTGCTGCGGTACCCGAGCATGGGGGTCAATGAACCTTAACAGTGAAGGCGGACCACAGCTGCCGCAGCAGTGCCACCAACGACAGCAGCGGCAATAGTGCCACCAACAGCAGCGTCTCACAGGTCATCGTCCTATCCAGCTTGTCGTGCCCCACTGAGCCACATTCCAGGTTTACCGCCAAGTGGGGAGACGGAGGAGCCAGCGGTGCACGGAACTTTTTCTCCCCTCATCCATTTTCAAATGAGTATTTAATAAATAAATTAATAAATTTTGTTTGTGTAGTCCCCACTTGTCAAAAAATCTGATGTGAAACTGGGCCGAAGCGACCGTCTTCACAGAAGTGACATATAGGGTGTTTATAAAGTTGTTAACATTTTAAACACGCTATGAAATTGACATTATATGATATTTTACACTTTGAATTCATGGAATATAGATTGAACCCAATTGACTTTAGATGTTTGTGTTTATAAAATGACATAAAATAAATGTCAGTTTTGTAATAGGAGCCATTTTTACGAGTGCAGACTTGAACCCTTCGGATGAAGCTTGCAACTGCAGTAACAGCTATCAAACGAATCAGCCTTGGCCCGCTCATAGCCCCGACCTCAGCCCACTCGACCACTGGTTTTGGGGGGAGTTGGAATCCATTGTTCATAAAAGCAAGACAACGTTTATTGAGGATCTCAGAAGCTGTTAAGCGAAGTCGCGACAGAAATGAGTAAGGAAAAAGTTTGACAAGCAGTTAAATGTTTCATCCAAAGGTTTCGGATTTACGCTCACAAAATGGGTCTCATTTTGGTGATGTAACCTCTGGCTTCGAATAGGGATGGTGTCGCAAGGGCCCAATAACAATTTTCCCCTTCAAAAATAGTAAGAGCTTATAGATGAACGGTACTTGTGTGGACATGAATGACTGAACCCATTTGATATGTTGTGCTATTGCAGCGCACAGAGGCAGAAACACGCCAGCGTAGGAAGTATGATGCTTAGATGCGGCAATTCCGCTTTGAGCCCACAGCCTTGGAAACGACAGGGGTGTAGGGTGACAGGGGTGTAGGGCAACAGGGGTGTAGGGCGACAGTAGTGTATGGTCATTGGGTGTATAGGGCGAATCATCTGCACTGATTGTGAAGGAGATCGGACATAGATTGGTGGAGGCAACTGAAGATTGGTGAAGGAAACTGTGTGGTTCTAGCAACAGTTTTGTTAGGCCGGACAGAGAAGCTGTGGAGAGGCTTAGTTAGTCGGAGGGCACCTCCTCAGGGTGCTCACATCCAACTCCACACTGTTGTGTATTAACACGTTGCTCCTTGTGGGGGTTTACTCTGCTCGAAGGTTATTTATTTTATTGACAAGATGCTATATCTAACAAATGAGCCACGATTTGATTTATATTGAGCGTTCAACTTATTCAAAGCTCTATAAACAACCTGTGGATACTCTGTGGTGTCACTGTTTACCTCGGGTTTCAGCAGTGGCAATGGAGTAATGTTTGCTGGAACGTGGGCAAGTGTATGCAAACGAGGGCCTAATGGTCCAGCCACCTTCTACCTGCAAATCCAATCTAAAATATGCAAGTATCCAGGATGAATGATAATGATTTCCAGTCGTCAAAATTATTGTCACCTGACAAATGGTAACTGGAAGAATTACTTTCAATTGCATTTTTTGGAAGTAGTCAATTGAAGTTAACGAGTCGTGGAATTGTGGAAATTGTAAAATCCCATTCCTGAGTAACGAGATGAAATGAGTGTGCAACTGATGTTTTCGCTGCAGAGCCTGAGTCGTGTTCGCCAAAAGATAATGAGTCATTATCCGGCCAAAAAACTCTCTTGGTATACGTTCATCATGTCAGTAATGTTACCGACCCTCCCTAAGCAAATTCAAGGAGTTGATGGGTTGCATCACGCTTAGTGGTGTAAGTAATAATATGTGAGTACCAGGATATGAAGTGAAAAGTTACTGAGAGTTTCAAAGTTGCATCTCTGGCACGGTATAGAAAATACTCAATCTAGTTAAATATCTTAGCCCTACCTTAGCCAAGGTAGGAAGTTGATGGCTCCTGCCACCCCGATCAACTTGGATCCTTCATCCAGCAGGTATTGGAGCCTTAACCACACGGGATCGTCTCTCTCGTAGGTCAGGCCAAAGATGAGCAAGTTAAGGCTGTTGCCAATACTGTGCAATAGAGTTGCACTGGGGTCCACGCAGCTAACGTCCGCAGGGCCTCCCAGCTCCTAGGGGGGAAAGGCGTGAAAAGGGCCCTAAAGATTGTGGGTTGATGGATTGCTGTCGGAAAGCCAGGATCTAAATTTTGAACGAGCAAGTACTTCAATCCCAGTCGCTTCCTGGGGTGCTCGATAACTTATGACTCCTAGAAAAACCAGACGAGTTTTGAAAAAGTGTTCCAACGACACAAATAGATGGGGTTAAAAATATGGACTAAGAGTGTATTTTCGGCCGTTGCCCCACCCACCTTTGCTGCCCCCCTAGCCGCCTGTAGGACCCTCTCCTCCAGCGCCGCCTGCGCCGCTCCCCCGCGCATACCGAGGGCCCTCATCACAGACACTGTGAAGCGGCGGTGTTCACTCCACAGCTCACCCTCCGCACAGATCAAACCTGGGCCGAAAGTGAGGTGTAATGTTATTTACCAAGGAATATTTAGACTGGAAGGGCATAGAAGTCTTTGCGTTACTCGGTGAATGTAATGGAATGAGCGCTGTTTCGCGTCTGTCTATCCATCAGTCTGTCCGTCTCTCCGTCTGTCTGTCACTCGCTGTTCAATAATCAGATTTGGCCAGTAATGGGAAACCCGAGTCCGAACTTTTAAAGTAGTTGAGGTCCTGCACATTATTTGTCAGATCACGAATACGGAGCAATAGGCCAAGGGGCTTACTGCTGACTCAGAAATAGCTTTTCTAGACGGCAAATAAAAGCCGTATCACGAAAACAGTAGGAAACGAAGTTTTAGACATAATTTCAACAATGTCGTAGTACAGACACCAGGCCAATGTATTAGTATATTTAAAAAAAAATAGAGAAAAAAAATACGTCCATCTCCAGAATTTAACATATTTTACTTTGCGGAAGGAAGGGAGATAGCTTCTGTGATGGGAACACTAGAAAAAGAGGCAAACGGCTGCAATCAAACTTGGCCTGGTTACAACTGCCAACAGGTTTATTGGTCATATTTAACTGTGAAATCGTTGATATGATGTAATTGCAGTTAAACTTGTCCAACCGTGAAGGTGGCATTCACTGCTTGCAGGGTATTTTTTTATTTTTTGAAATTGCAATGTTTCACTCTGCAAACTTCTCATTGTCCGAACTATATTGCCCATTCAATTACTATTATGGTATTCGTTGTCTAATATCTGAATATCTTCGTAGATTACATTGTGTATTATTTACTTGAATTTTCCGTTTGTATTCATTACTTGAATGGATTTTTTTGTGATGTTTTGTTACACAACGATCAGTAGCAGTGGCACGTATTCCAACAGACATGTCTCCCAAATGTTTTCAGCGGTTGCTAGAATCTGAATATCCTAATTTATTATACAAAAATTAACAAATTTAATGTGAAACATAACACCTTATTTGATGAAGTTGTACCCTTGATTTAGTGTATTTTCTATATTACAGGTATGCTTTACAGAGCGCCAGAACTACAGGTATGCTTTACAGAGCACCAGAAATACAGGTATGCTTTATAGAGCACCATAATTACAGGTATGCTTTATAGAGCACCAGAATTACAGGTATGCTTTATTGAGCACCAGAATTACAGGTATGCTTTATGGAGCACCAGAATTACAGGTATGCTTTATAGAGCACCAGAATTACAGGTATGCTTTATAAAGCACAAGAATTACAGGTATGCTTTATAGAGCACCATAATTACAGGTATGCTTTATAGAGCACCAGAATTACAGGTATGCTTTATGAAGCACAAGAATTACAGGTATGCTTTATAGAGCCCCATAATTACAGGTATGCTTTATAAAGCGCCAGAATTACAGGTATGCTTTATAAAGCACCAGAATTACAGGTATGCTTTATAGAACACCAGAATTACAGGTATGCTTTATAAAGCACAAGAGTTACAGGTATGCTTAATAGAGCACCATAATTATAGATATGCTTTATAGAGCACCATAATTACAGGTATGCTTTATTGAGCACCAGAATTATAGGTATGCTTTATGGAGTACCAGAATTACAGGCATGCTTTATACAGCACCATAATTACAGGTATGCTTTATAGAGCACCAGAATTACAGGTATGCTTTATAGAGCACCAGAATTACAGGTATGCTTTATAGAGCAACAGAATTACAGGTATGCTTTATAGAGAACCAGAATTACATGTATGCTTTATACAGCACCAGAATTACAGGTATGCTTTATAGAACACCAGAATTACAAGTATGCTTTGCAGAGCACCATAATTATAGGTATGCTTTATAGAACACAAGAATTCAACGAGGCATATCGTGAATAAAGGATTTGAATATTTATTTATCTATATATTATGGTGGTGCAGAATGGAGGGTAATTGGATTTGAGGCTTATTTCCACCGGAGCCTGAACGCGAGTCATCACACGCTCACCGTAAGAGAGGTTCAGTTAAGGGACTATACTCATACAGGGTCACGCAGGAAAAATCATAAGCGGACGAATATTGGGGAAGGTCACTGAGATGAGTTAGGACAGGATCAGGCGCTCTTTTCGGGTTAATGAACCAGGCTCAAAATACCTCGAATTCTTGATGCGTTTAATTGTTGTCTATCAGTGTGTGAGTCGGTGTTGTTGTCTATCCGTGTGTGAGTCGGTGTTGTTGTCTATCCGTGTGTGAGTCGGTGTTGTTGCCTATCCGTGTGTGTGTCGGTGTTGTTGTCTATCCGTGTGTGAGTCGGTGTTGTTGTCTATCCGTGTGTGAGTCGGTGTTGTTGTCTATCCGTGTGTGAGTCGGTGTTGTTGTCTATCCGTGTGTGAGTCGGTGCTGTTGTCTATCCCTGTGTGAGTCGGTGTTGTTGTCTATCCGTGTGTGAGTCGGTGTTGTCTATCCGTGTGTGAGTCGGTGTTGTTGCCTATCCGTGTGTGAGTCGGTGTTGTTGTCTATCCGTGTGTGAGTCGGTGTTGTTGTCTATCCGTGTGTGAGTCGGTGTTGTTGTCTATCCGTGTGTGAGTCGGTGCTGTTATCTATCCGTGTGTGAGTCGGTGTTGTTGTCTATCCGTGTGTGAGTCGGTGTTGTTGTCTATCCGTGTGTGAGTCGGTGTTGTTGTCTATCCGTGTGTGAGTCGGTATTTTCCGGTAGTCGCATTTTGATGCCATCAACGATACCCCAGGCCACGAAACTATTTTGAAACTGCATATAGAAAAGCACAAATAGGTTATAAGTAGCATGTACTTTGCCAATACTACAACGATAGACCTCTACATCGAAACTGCACATGAAATTTTCATAAATCTCTATTGGAATAGTGATATTGCTAGGCGGAACTAAAAACATCCATGAAACTAACTCGACAGGCAGTGGTTGTAGTTCATGACGGTCCCGTTCACCAGCACTATTTTCGAGTTTTAAATATTTATCTTTTTACGGCTTACGAGCGCGTAATCAAGAAACCATTGCATATTCATATAATTTAATTGATTTTTTGTAAATGAAAACCGGAATACGGCTACAAAAATTGGACATTCATTACAGGGGAATTATTTTTCCGAACTGTGGGGCTACGTAGTTTGTTTATAGCTATTAAAAACTGGTCAAAAGTTTAGAGATAGTGTTAAAGGATGTGCCATATGTGCTTCATCTCTCCACTTCATTGACACGTGCACTTAGCAACTATCATGTCGAATATTTGTCTATCAGGCGCCTTATGCTGCCTTATGCTGATGAGCATGCCTAAATACATACAGATACAGATAAAGACACTAGGCCGCATCCCCCAGAAAGGGGGGTTGCCGACGGTAAGGCGCATCTCACACCCTCATACGCTCACACTCACAAAACTTAGCCCTTTTTTGCTGAAGGGTCCGGCCTGGTGTACCCGCCGTGTCATAATGTCCGCCCCCCCCCACCCACGACCATCCCGACAGCGGGATGCCAAGGGCGGGAAAGCACATCAGAGCAGTGTCAAAATCAACCATTCACAACCATTCTCCACTCACGCCTGTTCATTGCGCGCTCTCTCGCCACCTCCACATTCATGTCTCTCATTCACAACGCCTGCTTCACACCATCCATCCACCCAAACTTCGGTCCACCTCTAGGCTTGCGACCACTCGCCTCCGCATTCATCACCCTTTTCCCCAATCTCCCTTCATCCATCCTCTCCATGTGCCCGAACCATCTCAGAACACGCGAATCCACTCTGTCCTCCAACTTCTTCATCATCCCTGTTCTGTTTCGAACCACGTCGTAGGTGATCCGGCCTCTCAGCGTTACTCCAGCCATGCTCCTCAAACAGCCATAGCAGCCATGCTCCTCCTACAATACATAGTAAACACATTATCCTCATTATTCTTGGTATGCGGGTTGAATCCGAGTTGCATCACCGATGCCTCAACAGGTTATCAAATGTTTCTGCTACATCCACCATAGTCGACTCAAGCGGGAAGACTAGAGTTATCGAGTTTTATGATTCGCACGTGCGGAGTGTGGCCGGAAGGTGTCATTCATTATACAGACGAGCCCCTGGTTCGTGCCCCGCGTTTCTGATGCCAAAGCTCGCTGCTTGTGAGGCAACACAGGCTGGCGGTGACTGGGTCTAAACTGTGCAAATCTTTGACAAGTAATATGTTCGGTGAAATGCTTTAAAATAAATTGAATGAAGAGTCGCAGTTGAATGTTGTGTGATCTGTCCATATTTAAGAGTATAAAGTGTTCCAAAGGGCCAGTGTCATGCAAACGGAAGGCTTCATGAAAGGTAGACACAAGCTACATAGAGATACAGTGAACATATGGGAACGATTGGATAAACGGTTTTTGTGATACCATCTGTTGAAGTTGTCGGTTTGTGGTGTTATAATCCGATTCCCATTACTTCTCTTAAGAAAACCCGTTTGTTACACCATACTGCTTCAACTTCCTCCGTGTGTTACTCCATACTGCTTCAACTTCCCCCGTGTGTTACGCCACACTGCTTCAACTTCCACCGTGTGTTACTCCACACTGCTTCAACTTCTCCCGTGTGTTAGTTACGCCACACTGTTTCAACTTCCCCCGTTTGTTAGGCCACACTGCTTCAACTTCCCCTGTTTGTTAGGCCACACTGCTTCAACTTCCCCCGTTTGTTAGGCCACACTGCTTCAACTTCCCTCGTTTGTTATGCCACATTGCTTCAACTTCCACCGTTTGTTATGCCACACTGCTTCAACTTCCCCCGTTTGTTACGCCACACTGCTTCAACTTCCCCCGTTTGTTATGCCACACTGCTTCATTTTCCCCCGTTTGTTATGCCACACTGCTTCATTTTCCCCCGTTTGTTATGCCACACTGCTTTAACTTACCCCGTTTGTTACGTCCCACTACTTCAACTTTCCCGTTTGTTACGCTACACTGCTTCACCTTCCCTCGTTTGTTAGGCCACTCTGCTTCAACTTCCCTTGTTTGTTATGCTACACTGCTTCAACTTCCCCCGTTTGTTACGCCACACTGCTTCACCTTCTCCCGTTTGTTATTCCACACTGCTTTAACTTCCCCCGTTTGTTACTTCACACTGCTCCAAGTTTCCCGTTTGTTACGTCACACTGCTTTAACTTCCCCCGTTTGTTAGGCCACACTGCTTCAACTCCCCACGTTTGTTAGGCCACACTGCTTCAACTTCCCCCGTTTGTTAGGCCACACTGCTTCAACTTCCCCCATTTGTTATGCTACACTGCTTCAACTTCCCCGGTTGTTAGGCCACACTGCTTCAACTTCCCCCGTTTGTTAGGCCACACTGCTTCAACTTCCCCCATTTGTTATGCCACACTGCTTCAACTTCCCCGGTTGTTAGGCCACACTGCCTCAACTTCCCCCGTTTGTTATGCCACATTGCTTCAACTCCCCCCGTTTGTTACGCCACACTGCTTCAACTTCATGAATTGATATCTCGAAACCCACCACTTCAATCGTTTTCTAATTTTCCCTGCTTATAGATTATATTTACTTTACATTAAGAATTCGACATGACGATAGGAATTTAATACAACCTATTATATTTTCTTGCTGTGAATGCTGCAGAACAATCGATGCCACGCAGGTGAGATAATTTGAGGTAAGAAACGAGATCAATCACAATGAGAGATTGCGCAAGGGAGAATACTCTAACGCCCACACCGTACGCCAAGATTGTATTGGCCTAATAAATGAATACCACCCTCATGTTTATTTGTGTGCTACTCTCAATTTAAAGAAGTGGATATGTGAGGATAAAACTATGGATGAATAGCTTGATCATATAGAATAACTACCGATAGTGAACGGGGTTTTAATTTCGAATTTAGCATTTAGAGGGCATTCTCTAAGAGCCGCGGAGATTTTTGTTTACAAGTAAAATAATCAGATCAAAATATATCACTGTCATATTTTCAGTTTCAAATGCTTACAATCAGCATCAGTATATCACATCTGCTTATTAAATTAGGTCCGTTTGAAGGGGTTTCAATGATTCTGAACCCCCCTGTAACAATATAAAGGAGGAAACATCGCATAAGAAGTTCTGACAACCAAGCAATCCACAAGACCGCCTCATGGGTCACCAATCTACTGCGATGCAAATTTTGAAACCACGATAATGTGGCTAGAATAAGCATGTTGGTTTAGTCAAAAACAACACATCTAGAATTTCCAGTGTACGGTACTGGTACAGCTCCCATGATGAGCATAGTTTATCAATTCTGACAAGATCTCTTCCAATGGACTCCATGAGAGCTTCATGAGTCCGCAGGCATTTAAGTATTCCTATCAAATCAAAATCATCCGAATAGCCCACCATCTGATTCGTTGATCGAGATTATATTATGTTAGCACTGTAGAGAATAAACAGAAGTGGACCAAGGATACTCCCCTGAGAAACACCTGAGACAACATCCATAATTTTTTTTTTCTCGCTGTCTAACACAGTATACTGCCGCGATAAAAAACGAATCGACCTCTGTGAACAATGAGTCAGCAAAAAGCCCTCAGAACGACGTCTATGAACTCGATCAAATACGTCGCTGAAATAAATCTGGTCCAGCCGAACTTTATCCAATTCAATAAATATTTCCTGCAGGATATGAGATACATTAATTGAGAAGTACAACTTCATATTCAGACTGATCAGGATGATTTTTTTTTGTATAAACGTGCAAAATCTAGTAGTTCAAATACCTACCGCAGACAGCAAGGAGGTAGATGACATGGATGTCAATTTACCGACTTTGGTAACAGTAGACCCTTGGGTATCAGAGTGATGTTTGCTGACCGCTTGCACACTGGAAACTACCAGCTTTCAACACGACTAAGAAAGCATGAGACAAGTTAGGGTCAATAAAATCACAGACCAGTACTCGAACCTAGGAAAAACATTGAGTTTCCTCCCTACCACATGCAAGTAAATTAGACTTCAATCAAGCAATTCACTAGATCTATGAGCAAATACAGTGGTGTAGCCGGTTGTTGATCGAAGCAAACGATGGCGTATTGCATTTACAGGAGTCGGAGTATTTTCTGGAATTCTGTTTCTCTTGTTCAATGATGATTTTAGGGCTCACCCAATCGTCTAGCATAAATAATCGATTGAGTTTTTTTAAGACTATTAGTGCTACTTTTTTCAGAGAAAAGGTTTTGAGAAAATCCATAATTTTACCACTATTTCATAATACAGATCGACGTGGATTTTCATTATGAAATAATGTACGGGCTGCTCGTGTAAGTCAGATGTAGTGTTATTAGTACTTGGCGAATCACCGTCAATGTTTGCGAAGATCAAGTCACAATCTTTAGTGCGGTGAAAACAAAGAACATAACACCCAACAGGAATCGGCTACTAGGTGTGGGTATACGAGGCCGCTCATCAACTTGATGTTTCCAGAAATTAGGTTATAGAATAACAAATTAATGGACTTATTAAACTAGGTATCAGGCCTGTAGTATATTTGGTATGTAGGCCATACCTACCTCGTACAGGCAATTCCTGTGAGATGTCATGTTACGTATGAGCGGCGACCGTGAGTAGGAAAGTGTGATGGGCTTATGTTTTCTGTTAACTTTTAGTTTCAATAGACATTACAAACAGGCACTGTCTATTTGCAAGCTCACCCGGAGAGCGCTACAACACTCTTAATAATGAAGTTTCGCGTTAATGAAATGCTAGTTAATTTTTACCAATGCACTCCATGCGTTCTCCATACGAATGTAAAGAGTTCTAAAGCATTAGACACATTTCGGATTGACGGCTGCAGCAGAAATGTACAGTGCCGCTCAGCCTGAGGGACAGTGCCGGTCACCCTGAGGTACAGTGCCGCTCAGCCTGAGGTACAGTGCCGCTCACCCTGAGGTACAGTGCTGCTCAGCCTGAGGTACAGTGCCGCTCACCCTGCGGTACAGTGCCGCTCAGCCTGAGGTACAGTGCCGCTCAGCCTTAGGTACAGTGTTGCTTAGCTTGAGGTACAGTGTCTCTCAACCTGAGGTACAGTGCCGCTCAGCTTGAAGTACAGTGCTGCTCAGCTTGAGGTACAGTGCCGCTCAGCCTGAGGTACAGTGCCGCTCAGCCTGAGGTACAGTGCCGCTCAGCCTTAGGTACAGTGCCGCTTAGCCTTAGGTACAGTGCCGCTCAGCATGATATACAGTGTTGCACAGCCTGAAGTACAGTGCCGCTCAACCTGAGGTAAAGTGCCGCTCAGCTTGAGGTACAGTGCCGCTCAGAATTAGGTGCAGTGCCGCTCAGCTTGAGGTACAGTGCCGCTCAGCCTTAGGTACAGTGCTGTTCAGCCTGAGGTACAGTACTGCTTAGCTTGAGGTACAGTGCCGCTCAGCCTTAGGAACAGTGCCACTCAGCCTTAGGTACAGTGCCGCTCAGCTTGAGGGACAGTGCCGCTCAGCCTGAGTTAAAGTACCGCTCAGCCTTAGATACAGTGCCGATCAGCCTTAGGTACAGTGCCGCTCAGGCTTAGGTACAGTGCCGTTAAGCCTGAGGTACAGTGCCGCTCAGCCTGAGGTACAGTGCCGCTCAGCCTGAGGCACAGTGCCACTCAGCCTGAGGTAAAGTGCCGCTCAGCTTGATGTACAGTGCCGCTCAGAATTAGGTACAGTGCCGCTCAGCTTGAGGTACAGTGCCGCTCAGCCTTAGGTACAATACCGCTCAGACTGAGGTACAGTGCTGTTCAACCTTAGGTACAGTGGCACTCAGCCTGAGGTACAGTGCCGCTCAGCCTGCGGTACAATGCTGCTCAGCCTGAGGTACAGTGCCGCTCAGCCTTAGGTACAATACCGCTCAGCCTGAGGTACAGTGCTGCTCAGCTTTAGGTACAGTACCGCTCAGCCTTAGGTACAGTGCCGCTAAGCCTTAGATATAGTGCCGCTCAGCCTGAGGTACAGTGTCGTTCAGAATTAGGTACAATGCCGCTCAGCTTGAGGTACAGTGCTGCTCAGCTTGAGGTACAGTGCCGCTCAGCTTGAGGTACAGTGCCGCTCAGCCTTAAAAACAGTGCCGCTCAGTTTGAGTTACAGTGCCGCTAAGCCTTAGGTACAGTGCCGCTCAGTCTTAGGTACAGTGCCGCTCAGCCTGAGGTACAGTGCCGCTCAGCTTTAGGTACAGTGCCGTTCAGCCTAAGGTACAGTGCCACTCAGCCTCTGGTACCGTGCCGCTTAGCCTTAGGTACAGTGCCGCTCAGCCTTAGATATAGTGCCGCTCAGCCTTAGGTACAATGCCGCTCAGCCTGAGGTACAGTACTGCTCAGCTTGAGGTACAGTGCCGCTCAGTCTTACGTACAGTGCCGCTCAGCCTTAGGTACGGCGCCGCTCAGCCTTAGGTACAGTGCTGCTCAGCTTGAGGTACAGTG
>SDVV010019227.1:0-13580 GCA_016164225.1 Gammarus roeselii | reverse complement strand
TAGTGTCTTGGGATTGTCCTTACCTAGTGCTAGCACATATTGAATAGGATGTACCACGATTGGTTGATGAAAGTGTTAACCATCTCGCAGAGTTTCACATAAAAAATATTTTTTTACGAAACACCTCATGGTATTGTTGTTTCACTGGAAATTCCTTAAATCTTGAATACACTTCTAATCTAAGCAAGTAAATAATTGTTTAAGTAAGGCTACAATTATATAGAATAAAGTAAAGTGTTTATGTCACACAATGTGGTTGCTAGTTCAATGGAAGCCTAGCTCCTCATAGGGCATCGAAGATCGTTGTAAATTTTCCTGCTTGAAAATTGAATTCAACTCAATTTTTTAATTACGCCCCACGGATATGAGTGTTTTAATTACGCCCTACGTATTTGAGTGTTTTAATTACGCTCTAAGTATATGAGTGTTGTGGCGACACTTGGCAACTATTTGTTTCGTATTTACAGAGTTAGAGCTTTTATATATACTGTATTTTAATAAGTTCTAATATGTAATCATATTTTTATTATTATCGAGTAAAAATGATGCTGTACAATATGGGTTAAAACTGTTATTTTATATGTAACCCAAATCTGATATCGCCCTTTTTAGTCCAGAATTATTACTTAGCTGAGTACCGACCTAATGGACTTGATCTGTCGATTAGAATAGCAAAAACGACTATAGAAGATAAGCATTAATTTAATTCCTCTTGCATAGCCAAAACTCGACTCAGAAAAACCAAGAGACTTTCATGACGGTATTATGACATTTTATTCGGGGATATTTAGGAAATAAAGGGTAGCTATTCAGGGTGTATTCGAGGGGCTTCTCCCGTAGAGAAGGAAAAGGTAGCTAGCGTCTGCGACCACCATCAGAATTGCGGAGAAGGAATGTGTTCTGAACGTCTATGAATATAGGTCAATAATTGGTTTTCTAAATATTTTTTAGCGCAATAAACAAGGGCTGGAGCCAAGCATCTCCGAGCTCCCTGTTAGTATGTTTTTGCCGACCTTGAAAATACCACTTTTTAGAGCCAACCCGTATTGATGCGACAGCGTTGGAAGATAACACTTTCGCGCATTGTGTTCATTAAAGTATACCCTGAGCAACACACAATCAAGAATATAAGATATGTCAGCAAATGATAACTCATAAGCGCTCTGACATACACGCAACCCCACATAACGTTTCTCATACATGATATTCAACCAATTTCAATACCAATGCCGTCCTGAATTGGAAAATTATTATTCTATCGCGATCTTATGCTCGTGTTGGCCCAGATCCTTATAGGTTCATTTCTAAGCGGTAGAAATTAATTGGAAGTTGAAATTCGTAGGAGACTCCTCCCCACCTTTATACCCCCAACCCCCTCCTCCCATGGGTGTCAGCTCAGTGAGGTACGTCCGTGTGACCAGTATTTAGAGCATGGTCTAGCTGAGCCTTGATCAGTTGTTGCCAGAGCACTCTGCCACCATGAACGTTTTGGTCAGTATGCCAACGATGGGAGTAGGCCGGTGGGTGACACTTTATATTTACTATGTGCTCAAAATAAAACGTGTTGAAAAAAATCAGCCCCTTTTCGTGAGAGGTGCTATTTTGAGGATATTTCACGTACAAATTATATACTGTATAAGTGATCTATTAGGAAGAGCACTCCGTTAACAAACATATGTTTATGCCAAGACACGTCGAAGGGAAATTCATTGTTGTAGTAGGATGTGCATGGGGCTGGTCAAGTGGGCTGGAGAATTTATTTTTTCACCTAAAATAAATTGTAATAACTCTAAATTTAGTTCTTCAGATTGAAATGGTTAGCTGCTAACATAAAATGAAAAACATCGCTTCTATATTAACCCTGTGTAGTGATGAATACCACTATATGAATGATGAAAATGCCACTTGAATAGTCATCCCATCCTATGCACAGAGTGGAAACGACAATTTCATCTGTTTATGTTGATACAAGAGCAATGGCATACAACGTCACATCTGCGCTCATCTTAATGACGTCCGAAATATCGAGTCTCCATGTGTCCCGCACGCCTGTGGCTGCCTTTACATCTTAGAATGCAGAATCCCCAGTTGTTTTGGACTATAATTAGGAGAACAATTACTAGGCCGTTCCTAGAATGGTCGTTCTCTGTTTCCAGCCAACGTGGAGGTATATGATACACATTTTTTGCCTCGAATTTATTGAACAACATAGTCAATATAATCTGAAATTGGATAAGGTACGTTAAAGTTAATTCAAGTCTGTAGGAAGTGAGGCGGATCTGAACACTTATTAAATGTATTCTTTTCATTATGATTAGCAGCCAAACTGAGTTAAAGCTACTTTATTGAGTGCTTTTACCAATACCGGTTGCTGAATCCAACGAGTAATCTCTAACACTTCAACGTGTATTATCATTCCATTCTTACGCATGTAGATTTTTAATACAAGATCATGATGGAATTGACCACAACTTCCCATTCCATGGCCATCATTGGTCGGAGTTATAACATGTGCACGATCATTACTTCAAATTTTACCCAAATTCGATGCCAAGGTAAATTTTGCCTGTATGTTAATTTTTCTATGAGAAGAATGGGAACAGTTTCTCCTTAATGAGCGAAGAGAGGTCAGCTAGAAGAAAAAATATCCCTCTCAGAACATCAAAATGATAGACAGTTCAGTCGTCAAGGACGCATTTATCTAAGATGCTTGGTAACCCAAGCGAGCAGAAAGAGACCCCATGTAACATTACGCTTTGTAACCCAAGCGAGCAGAAAGAGGCCCCATGTAACATTACGCATGGTAACCCGAACGAGCAGAAAGAGGCCTTTATGTAACGTTACGCTTGGTAACCCAAGCGACCAGAAAGAAGCCTCATGTAGCCCTACGCTTCAAATTAACAGTGACCAAAATACAATCAAAATGTTACACAAAGTTTTGCCATATCATAGCCAACCACGATCATCGGAATAGGAAACATGTGTGCCCTGAACTTGCTATTCAATTTCAGTCACCTTGGCATTGAACTGTACGGACAGAAAATGGTGCAAAAACCGGCCCAACTCTCACAATGGCTTAGAGAGCAGCGCTGGACGTTTTTGTGGTTCCAGCTTTTGGTACACCAGCTCTGGACGAGAATTAGTTACCACTGAGCACATCCGGGCAGTTAGATTTTGATTATAATTAATTTCGATTGAGATTTTTTGTTTTGGTCGGTCTGTTCCTGACTGAAATTAATTACATCTGATTGGTCAAGTTTAGCTGGTTATTGACAAGAATTATTTAGGATTCAGTGGTCTTTGCCTGTCTGTGCATTCCAGTTTGTATTTATCGATGTCTTATTCAAGGATCACAGCCTTGACCTAGACATGGTATCATCGATCAGCTGGAAGTAACCCAAAAGTAAAATTCTGGGTATTCCAGTGGATGCCGCGCCCCCAATTGGTGCTGGATCCAGAGGCTGCCCAAACAGGCTTCCCAAGGATAGCGGGGATGGTTCGTCGCTCGGACCAATTATGTTCAGTTCTTCGATACAGCGAGCAAATTCACACTTTAATTCAATCAATTGTAGATAAAGAGGACCAATTAGTTTACAGCATGTAAATAAACCACATTGCATTTCTGTGTAAGTAGAAACAAAATAAAATCATTTGTTCTATTTTAAATTAGTGAATATAAGTAATGATTTATATGAATAAACAAGTAAAGGTTTATCTACAATCTTTGGAGTATAAATTTCGCATTGTATTACAATTATTGTAAGTTGATCTACAATGAGTTATATGCGATACCATTACTGAATATTCACCGCGGGATGCAGGTGTATCTGAAGAGCGACGAGGTCATCTGTGGGGCAGAGATCATCTGGGGGGCAGAGATTAAAATCGTTTGTTCTATTTTAAATTAGTGAATATAAATAACGATTTATATAATTTGCATAATTTACATATTTATATTTATAATTTATATATTTCTATATTTTTATAAATTCGAACGGGAAAACCCTCAATGATACTAATACTGATATGAATAATCAATTGGTTCACATTCCAAACTGGTTCAAATCCAACAAGCTGAAACTAAATGTCGACAAGACGCAGATCATGATATTTTCCAGGAAGATGATACCCATTCTTAACATACAAGTCGAATTGAACGGTCAACAGGTGGCATATGTAACAAAAAACGAAGTTTCTCGGTGTAATAGTAGATCAGAGACTTAACTGGCTGGAAAGATCACGTCTCATTTGTTGCCGGGAAATTATACAGATCATGTGGCCTCCTATACAAAATTTAAATTGTCTTACCACTCCTGCTAAAAGTCTTTTGTACTGTAGCCTTATTCATCCCTTTTTGACGAATTGTGTAAACGTGTATGCGTCTACCTACAAAACCAACTTGAGACTTATCGTTCACAGTCAAAAGAGTGTCATCAGAACACTATCAAATGCTAGCAGACGTGACCACAAGTTGCCTCTCTTTTGTCAATGGAACATCCTCCCACTGTGTCAAATCATTAACTTTTCCGCGGCGGTGTTTGTCCACAAAGCTTTGAATCATTTAACTTACATTGATACGTTTTCTTTCATTAGAAATAATCCTATGTATGATCTTCGCAACAATGCGGATTTGCAAATTCCTAAAAACTCGTCAACACAGTCCCAACTATTTTTAAAATACAGAGCTTCTAAAATCTGGAATTCGATTACCATAGATATAAGGACGGGCAGAAGTATTGCTACCTTTAATCGTAAACTAAAATTATACTTGTTTGAACTTGTACGTGCAGAAATTCTTGAATTGTAATTTACTTCTGCTGTGAAATTTACCGTGTAAACTATTTATGTTTCATCAGTTTCATCTAACAGATGCTTTCATTTTATTTTTGTTTCTCGCCTCAAATGCTCACATTTCCAATTATTCTGTTCATGTAGAAATCCGTTCATTTATTGTACCTATCGGTTATGACTCATTGAAATATTTCGTTCACGTGTGTATATGTTGTTAATATGTCATGCTAACTATGCAGTTAGTTTCAAATTGGTGTCATCGTACGCCAAACAATGTGTGAGTAATGTAATAGACAACCTCATGTCGGACATTTTCTGCTCTCAGGTTTTTTAGTAAATGACAGTTGAAACAGTAAATAGTCATGATAAAGTAAACGTCGGTGATCCGATTTACTCTGCTTATTTTTCTTGAAATTAATGATCCAATTGTATGCTTGCATCTGTCTCGACATATTGAAAAGTGGAGAGTAGAGGATGTCCTCCAACAATGTCCATCGGTTGGTCCTTACTCCTCAACTCTTGTTATAAGTTATTATTAAACTCACCTAAGTAGCAAATGCTGTCTTCAGAACAGCTCACGCTGACGAAGACTTGGAACGTACTATTTCTGTATTCTGATATTTCTGTTATTTTGTCAACATGTCATTATACCTGAATAAATTTTAAATCCTTAAATCCAGAAATAAACAATTAAGTGTTTATATACAATCTTTGGAGTAGAAATTTCGCCTCGTATTAAAATTATTAATACTTTATCTACAATGAGTTATATGCGATATCATTACTGAATATTCACCACGGAATGCAGGTGTATCTGGAGAGCGACGAGGTCATCTGTGGGGCAGAGATCTGTTGAGGTTAAGTGGCCGCCACTAAATTCACTCGTTAGGTGAAAAGCATTATCACACCAACTGGGAATGGAACCCTTGGACCTAGATACACGAGTCGGAGACTGTATCCACTAGGTTACTGCACTGGCGAGAGTTGGGGATATTTCATTGATAGTGATCCAGACGCACTGCACCTATCACCTACCTTCCAGCTCAATTATCGGTGGAACTCCTGCGCTACCACGGCGGCAATTGTTAAATCGCTCCCCCTTGTCTCAACAATATTGATGACAAGGCGGTGCTCAGCAGTCGACACTCGCGTTTCAGTCTGCGACGTGTTATAACCAATCACACTTCACCCTTGGCCAGTGCTGAGCGATCAGTGTTGAACCATGACTAGCTGTTCTACTGCGTTAAACAGTCGCCGTGCAGTGGCAGGAGTCAAAAAAAAAAAAATCTTGCAGCTGGGTTTGGACCCGGGACATGCCGCGTCAGAGTCGGAGTCGAAGGCCCTTAACTATTAGATGATAGACTTGGATGAGTAAAATTTGCTACCTATTCGGCACGTCATCAGTTCAAATTTGTGTTCGTTACTGTTAAACATGAATAGACGTAAAATTAATAGTGTTATTGTACTTTATATATGAAAGCATTATTTTTGAAGTGCCTAAGATATGTTGACTTAGAGAGGAATCATTTATTTCGTCAAATTAAATTACTACAGTTGTTAATCTATGATGTAAAGAAGCTGCCACTTCATTATTAGTTTGCAAGCGCTCACGTTTCAGGACTAAGTTAAATAGACATCGTTTCTGTTAGCACAGAGTCGTCCTAAGCACATGTGGTTGTGCTGAGAGCGCATGTCGTGGCAGATTTTTGCCTATTTCACCAACGACTTTTCCGATCCCTGCAATAGAGATAAGAATTTATGTGCAATCATTTCGAATGCGTATTTCAATCAGTGTGCCGTTCTGACCTACTTAAGACTCCTAATTCAGTACGTGAGGATCTTGGAAGAAAAATAGATATTTATTTTACTAGATATAAAAACGAGTGGCAGTATCAGTACCCTCGAACGTAAACTAAAATTTTACCCATTAGAATATGTACGAGCAGAATTTCTGGAATTGAAATTAATTTCAATATGCAATTTACCTTGTCAACTATTTCTTATTCGTCAGTTGAATTTTAACGATACTCACATTCATTTTTTTACCTGTTCATGCACTAATATTTTCTGTTATTTTGTTTAAAAAGATGGCTATCGAGTGGCAGCTACGCTGTAACCCTCTGTATAAACGAAAAATCTAAAACAAAAGGGAGAAACCTTGTCAATTATTTCGCTTCTTTTTTGATTCAGTGAAATGTTTTTTTCATGTGCATGTCATGATAACTATGACGAAGTTTGCCCCTTTGCACTGCTCCTGGCATGGGCCAAAACTGCCCTCAACGCCACATTTGTTGCACGCTTCTCTGTTGCCAGGCCCGTAAGTGGATGGCAAGCGAGCTCAAGTTCAAAACGTATCAAAAATATTTACAGCAGTTGCAGCAAACCAAAAACCTCTCGCCCCTCCAATGCATACACTTGGGACACAAGTGACTGCTGTTGTGGGCTCTAGCCAAGCCGGTAGATGGCAGATGTGGGAGACAAATGATGAAGAGAGAAATGAGGAAAAGGGGGGTTGAGAGGCTTCCGGGAAGCGCAGTTCAGCCCGGCGACGTTGACTCCGTCTAGGGCATCCGACGCTCCGACACCTCCACCGCGAGCAGACCATTTCGCGGCAGCCGGTCCGGCGCTTGTAGGTTTCCTCTTGGACGGCATTGAAGTGACCATACTTAGAGTAACTTTTGACACGGTGATGACACAAGCCTCACACATTCAACATCGGCACCAAAACCAGACCCAGACTGAACGTGTCTCGGGCACTCACTACAACCTCTTACGGTCACTCCAAGGAATCAATTAGAACACTGTACAAACAATTCACCAGGCCCGTAATCCCCTACGCAAACATCGATTGATCCTCGGACCTTGCACCAAGACACAGTAACTCCCTGCAAAGGATACAGAACACAGCCTTGCGCATCGCAACGGGCTATACACCGACCACACCCATTCCGCACTTGGATGAAGAGACCAAGGTCCTACCTCTCAAGCATCATCTTGATAAGTGAGGGACCCAATTTTTCAACAAGATTCCAGACTTGGCACACCCCTGCTTCAACCTATACACTTGGGTTCCCTTTATGCGACCATTCCTGAACCTACAGGTAGGACATCTATGCACAAACAGATACACTGACACACTTCACAGCTTTTGCATTAGATGAACTCAGTAAACACGATCTTGCAGTGCCACTCGCCTGGGGTGAACGTGGAGGAGTTGGGGTTACCAGGGGTGACCGGATCCACCTCTCAAGGCGGCGGTGCGGGCACCACACGGCTCTACATGCAGTGATACAAGCATACACTCGACTTTATTAGGTCGAGCACGTCATGGCGTCGTGCTCAACCATCGTACCCGGCAGGCTCCATCATAACATCACGTCAGTGCGTGATCTATGGGAGCGCCCGCGCGGCAGCATCAGCTACCTCATGGGTGCAGGCCTAATATAGGGTCTATCAACTGCTGCAACACTCCCAACACGCACACGTCGGTGGGTTCCCGGCCCTCGGGCTGTGCGCTGGCAGTGGCTCCTCCATCGCAAGGTGAGTTGGGTTGACCAACAACAACAACCCGTTAGTACAAGGTATTCAAATAAACACCGAGTGGCTTAAGCGCATTCATAATTTGAGCATAATCGCAGTGCGTGTCTAAATTAACCGCAACAATGGGCTCTGGAACTTCAATAAGCAATGTCACCCTTCGGATACTGTGGTAAGAGACCAAAATCTCAGCGGACTTGAGCACTGGAGAAGTCATGAATGGGTGTGAGCCTGATACCCCAGTACTCGGTCCTGCATCTAAAATAACTGATTGTTCACAGCCCCACATCGGATGGCTCTCTGTCAACCACTGAGAGCCATCGTCCCGGCTCGGAAAAACGTCCCGGCTCAGAAAAATCTATGAGCTGGTGCGACAGTTCAGTACATGGCAAGAATGAAGGCCCCCTTCTAGGAAGTCCTACAAGGGACAAAAATAATCGAATAGTCTATGATGAGAACGCATTAGAGAATACACAGAGCGATGTTAATGATTTCGACAAAAAATTACCGTGGTGGGGCGTGTGCAAATTGTGCCTATGTGAGAAGTAGAACAAGGGACTAAAGGGTAGAAATTAAAACCTGAAAAATAAACTTCAAACCCTCAAACGAATTCTCGAGGACCTCCGAAAACTCGCAGCAGCATTCGTTGATACCCAAACCAAACAAGACAACCTAACATAAAACTCAGACACACACCAAACCATGAACAGGGACCAAAAGTCCAAAGCGAAGAACTTCGCACAAAACTTGCCCATCACATAAGCGGAGAAAGCGGAAGTGACCCTTCTTTCACGAAACAGAGGTAGTAGACGAAACACAATAGCAATGGGGGGGGGATAGACTAAGACCCCGAGGGGGTTAGGGGGTTATGGATGACAGGTGAGAGGACCTACTGTGACCCTTGGGGGGACGTAAACTTATAGGAGGGAACAATTGGTTCTTTGAATCTCTCATTCATTGTGACTCATCTCCCACTCTCCCTCACCTCCCTCATTTCTCCGCATCCCCCTCTCCCTCACCCCCCTCTCACTCCTTCACCTCTATCTCTTCCTCACTTCCCTTACATCCTTACCTCCATTTCTTCCTCGCCTCCCTCACTCCCTCATGTTCACCTCTTCTGAATCTCTCCCTCACTTTTTATCACCCTAATCTCGTCCTTACCTCCCTCTCTCCCCCGCCTTCCTCTCTCCCTATTCTCCCTCATCTCCCTCTCTCGTTCACCACCTTCTCTCACTAAACTTCCTCTCTTCCTCCAGACCCTCACCGCTGCCCTGTTCCTCCTCGCCCACCTCTCCTCTTCTAGAGAAGAGGATGATTTCGCTGGCACCGTCCGTTTCAAGAGGAGCAGCGAGGCTCCACATTTAAGAGGACCGCAGGAGGTTCTATTTAAGTTCCGAGTGAAGCGCCAGTTCAGCTTCAGCAACGAGAGGAGAAGCGTCGAAATATACAACTCCCGCGAGAGGCGTGGGTCCCGCGAGAACTCGAAGGAGTTCACTTTGGCCAGCCTTGCCCCTGCCTTGAATGACTTGTCCTCTGGGGAGAGCGAAGTCCTGGGTATTGTTCTCATCAAGAGTCTCGTAATCAAGGTCCTAGCGGCCATCTTCCTAGGACTGCAGGTAGTGACGGCCAACAGCACCAGCACCAATACCTAAACTGCTAATGTTCAAGTGTTTCTACGAATGTGTTAACAAGTGTACTCCTTTGGCTTTGTTTATATGCAGACATTCTCTTCCAGCAGAGATTGGACATTCCTTAAGATATAGAAACACATCTATATATTGGCCCCAATTCGTTCACTCTACAGTAAAAGTTAATGCATAAACTTTAATACGTTAGATATTTGTTATATACTGATGGTAACTTGCGTTAAAAGTTTGTATTTTTTCTGACATTCAGCAAAATGTATCTTAAAATCATACAATCTAAACGGATATAGTCCTATCCTCTCCCCGTCAGTAATGGTGCCCTACGTCTGGGCTCTTTCTTATGCCAGCCCCTCACGATGCTGCCTCTGGTAGCACTGATTATAGTTACATTATTTATAAATTTATTTATATTTTTTATTGTGTGATATTATTTGACGCGAATAAAAAGTGACGAATATTGTATTAAGGGTGTTTTCCTATAAATGACTTGGGTGGACGAAGTCGCTTTATCTCGTACCAGTTTGTTTGGGGTAGGAAGACCGAATTGATGGCAAAATTATGCATTTGTTCGTATTTTAAGATGATTGTATTATACATACATTTTCCAGCAGCACATCGACTTGTATGTTCCTAATTAATATAAAAAAATAACAGAAAATATAAATAAAAAATCTTATATTTTTGTATCTTCCCAATACCTGAACTATATAGGATTAATCGCATGTAGACATTGAGTGCCAACATATCTTGGGAGTGATCTGTATTAGGAAATATATGCCATGATCCTTCAACTTGGACAAATAAACCGTATATCGCAGTATATAACGTGTTTAATTCGGTTGGAAGAAATCCATGATGCGGAAGAAAAACTTGACATTTTTGTAATCAGTGATTTTCATACAGCAATGTTATATAATGATTAATTATGGTTTTTACTTTCAGAATTAGGTCTCATATGAACACTTTCATGTGTTTGTTTAGTTTTAAGTTCAACTATGTCACCGCAAAAAGCAGCGAGAAGAGATTAAGGTTGATTTGCTTCAAGTGGGAGTCCACCCGGAGTGAATTATTGTTGTAGTTGCTGCTGCTTAGCCCCAACCCCTTCTGCGGTAGAGGAGCCACGGCGGACGCACCGCCCGAAATCCCAGTAAAATAACCGAAAGTGCATGTTGAGAAAGCTACGGCCGGTGCAGGCATTTATATTAAACGAACACCTCGAAAATAATTAATTTTGTCCCGCGGGCGCTCCTGCAAGTCACGCATCAACGTGATAGCATGATTGATCCTGTTAGGTGCAACAGTTGGGCATGACGCAATGGCGTACACGACTTTAATAGGCGAGCCCCGTCACCGCAGGCACATATAAGAACAGGCGTTCCTTGGCCACCTGAGCATTTGTCACCTCTGGGCAACCCAAACTTCTCCGCGGCCACCTCTGGTGGGTGACTGAAGAATCGAGCTGCCTGTTTATTAGCCAGTGCTAGAGCGTTGAATTGTGACTGTGCATCGGTTTGTGCAAAGATGTCAATCTGTAGGTCGGGGCATGGTGGTGTAAAGAGAGCCGAACTGTACTGCCGGTTTATTATGGATATTTCGGTGGGTCTGACTTGGGTTCAGGACGTGGTAGCAGGGATAGACCGAGTCCACTACCTTGTTAAAGAATGTTGCCCTCTCATATCGAAATGATGTTTGAGAGGAAGAGGCTTGGTTTCCTAGTGCAGATGAGGAATTTGTGCGGTCAGTGTAGGGAGTTAATGTATGGGGAAGCAAGATCATGGGACCAGGCAGTGTTTGCGTAGGAAGCGACGGGTATGATGAATTGATTGATCATGTTGTAATTGATTCCTTGGAGTATCTGTATGCAGTTGCGGTAAGTTCCCCAGTCACGTTCAGTTTAAGACTGGTTTTAGTGCTGATGCTGTTCATGTGAGGGCTCAACGTCATTCTTGTGTCATGATGAGTTGCTCCAAGTATGGTGTTTGGAAGACTGGAGAGTATGGAAGAGTTGTCGAGTGTGACATTAAGGTGGATGCGATGTCCACTGTTGTCAAGGTATGATTTTGCTTGCGGAAATTCTTCGAGATGGTCAGTTATTGCTAGTGGTGTGCTGATTCGGTCTCGTGTTTGGGGTATTGTGTGATGATTGCAAGGTCATCCTTGTTTTAGGTGATGTAGGTATTGGATTTTGTTGATGTGAGCAAGTCATGCATGAAGGCGTTGAAGTGTGAAAAGGGGGGAAGCCACCACAAAAACGCTATTGGGGAAGTGGCGTGTTCGTAGTGGTTTCTTGTTGAAGACTGCGTGATCATGTCCGTTAGAGAGGAAATTAGCAAGCCTTTTTTTGTTAATTGGATAGATATGTCTGTCGAGAACTTTGTTTAGAGAGACGTGTCATGGAACTGTGTCGAAGGCCTTGCTAAAGCCAATGGCGCATGCCAGGGGGCGTCGGACTGACTTCTTTTGGTTCATGCTTTAGTGTATGATCTGTGGTTGGTAGGTAAGGAGTGTGGTGGTGTAGTTTTGTGTACAAAACCCGTTTCTTGTAGAGTAGAGTGGAATAGGGGCATTTATTTTGTCTATAATCAGTATTTCCGAAATATTCGAGGGGTTCGGAAGGAGAGAAATTGGTTTTTTACTTGCTTACAGGTGTTGGGTATGGTGCTGTGCAAAATTGAGAGTTTAAGGATCTGCAAGGGTCCTAATGAGGTGTGGATCCTTGTGTTTAAGATGAATGTTGAGTATGCCGTCAGAATATGTTTCTGAGGAGCTTCTGGCCTGGCTGATGATGGCTTTAGTCATGGCTGATGAAAAGGGAGTCATTGTTTGAATCAGTATGTTATTAGTGTATAGTTGCTTGCTCATCTTCCTATTGTCTGAATGAAGTGGTTGATGGCTCGTTTTCGCATAGTGTTTTTTGAGTGTAACTGCTTATTGATGGTCTAATAGTATGGTGTGAGTGTCGTCGGATGGTATGGTATGGTTAATTTTTTGGTTAATTTTTTAATGTTGTAGCCCCTGAAAAGTTTCCAGGATTTTTTATGGTGAGGTTTGGAAATTAGTACTTGCCAGGATACCCCACCACAAGTTCGTCTGTTGCTCTCAAATGTCTGCATTTTTCCTAAGGTATTGGTTTGAATCTGTATGATTCTGTCTTCGATGGAAGGCAAATTACGGATGCGGTTTCGCTACCGAATTTTAAGCGAACTGCTGGGACGGTTAGTGTGTCTTTGAGCAGAGTTTGAAGTGTCAGGAAAAGTTTTGATGACTTCAAATGTGTTCAAAAGAAGCAAAGCCCTGAAGTAGTCAATGAAAAACCGTGATCGGTATTTCCTACAGATCCTACAAAGGGAATATTTGAACAACCAAACCACACCTATGAAGAAGCTTGCAGTACGAACTGCAGTTCACAGCGAATTTGACCTACAATCGTGAAATAAATTACAAGACACCACCTGATCGACGCAGTGAAAGCCAGAAGACTTGAAAAGATAAAGAGAAGTTGACCTTGCCCACGAGGCATGACCAGACCTTAATCCGATGAATTATTCGCTCAAGCAAGGTTTAAAAGAATTATGGGTCAAATTGTCTGAAAACTGCCAATCTGGA
>SDVV010019226.1:0-13580 GCA_016164225.1 Gammarus roeselii | reverse complement strand
AGCTATATATATATATAGAGCTATATATATATATATATAGCTATATATATATATATATATGTAGCTACTGATATATCCAAACTTTTAACTTGAGTTTCAATTATTGATACATGGAGGGTGAAGGAAATCACCCCGGTTGGGTGCCATAGCTCACCATAAGATTTTTCATAATTACATTTTTTTGGTTGATAGAATGTTGAAATAGTTGAAATAGTCATAATAGTACCAATACACACCATAAATACAAAGTTTCTCAGCCACATACTTTTTGAGTTATTTCAAAGTATGCGGAAAATGTGGGGAGTCACCCTGGTTGACGCTACATATCATACAGTGAGCAGGTTTCTTTTCGGGTGTTCTAATAAATTTATAATTATTATTTTCCATGCGCCAGCTGATTCCATGTATTGCCAATGGCTGATTAATGTCCACTGTCCAGATCTACTTTCACAAGTAAATTAATCTAAAGTGCAATTTTAGACGTCCTATTTAGATAACTGATGCTGTATTTAAAAATATATCATAAACCACTTGGCGCTTGTCCATGTTTGGGTTGGATTTCTCACATACGTTTAGGTAAGGCCAGTAGCAGGAATTGTCTTTAATCCTCTAACAACAATCAACAACCATGGTTCTTTCTGGATATTAATTTAATATAAAACCAAATAATGCCTCTATGTGATAATGTGAGTAACATGACTGCCAGCAATGTCAAAACAAGTGCAACTGTAGACAGAGAGCAGCAACACGTCCCGAACATTCGGACGTGTAAAATACAAAGAGCTTTTGCTTCTCAATAATTCAAAAATTTCAAAGAGGTCACCGGTGTCCCCGCAATTGTTAAAGGGTTAAATGAAGACCTTGCAACATCAGAAAATTTAGTGTTTGCAGTAGCCAAACACTTTAGTTTCCTAAGGATGAAAATATTTCCTATCTCTATTCATTATGTGGGAAGATTTGTTTAAAATATACATAGCCTTTTTTAATAATTTATCACAAAACAAGTGGTAAGTTTGATATCTCAAGCTTGACAAGTTTGACAAGCAACAAGCTCAAATCGGTCTGTTGGCAACAGTCGTGTGGAGAGTCCTGAGATCACTGAAATTTTGTTGGTAACGAGTCTGGCTGCCCTACTCCAAAATGTGGATTGTGGGTATAGCTAATATTATGACCATGAAGCAAGCACTAAGTATAAGTTTTAACATTCTATCATAACAAAAAAGAAAAGTTATTTACCAAAAAAATGCAGCAAGCTATGCCCCCTAATCAGGTGCCATTATCGGACCAAATGGGGTGACTTCTCGCACCCCACTTACGTCAAAAATTGAAATAAATTAAAATTAAAAGTTTATGAGTACTCATAGAAACAGCATGCCTATATTTGCATATATCAGTTCATTAAAATCTAATGTAAATACAGTTTTATGTCTGACAGGTCTTTCTTGTATACTTATCTTCTGCTGCAGGCATTCTTGACAGTTGAAAGGAAGTTTTTTACCAATTTCACCATTGGCAACAAAGTTTTTTCCTTCCAAATAATTGGAAACTAACTTTACAGGAAAATGTTACTCCACATCTTGAAATAATTATGACCCGTAAAGTATCAGTAAATTAGCAAATATTACATAAAAAAATATTTAAAGAAAAAATAGTAGAGCAAGTAGAAAAAAAGTATTTCTTCCATTCTATAGCAAACTGATTGCGGGAAATCGCTGAGGAGTGTCAACTGCGGGGAATCCCCTGGGTAAGCTGGGTTGACATCTGACAGTATAGACCTTCAAGTTATTCCAAATGATAAGGAAAATGGGGGTAACCTTGGATGATGCTATTACTCATTTTCTACTCAAGAACTTGCTAAACATCCTTTGCTTCCCTAGATATTATGGTTTAATAACAATATGGTGTTACCAGGATCTTCCCAACAGCACTCTACCTTGCCTACATTCTATTGCTATAGGTCAAGGTAATACAGTGATAGCAGACAATCACATGAATGAACCGTTACAGGAATAATAAACTTAAGTGAGTAATTAGATTCAGATTCAGATCAAGTTGTACTATCCCTATTTATAGACTTTCGGAAGGCATTTGATATTGTTGATCATAATATTCCACTATCGAAGTTACGCTTCTATGGAATTTGAGGTCTAGCATTGGATTGGTTTCCATCATACCTCTTCAATAGATATCAATACACTAATAAATTAGCTACTGTAAATCAAATCTTTTCAATATTAGTCATGGGGTCCCTCAAGGCTCAATCTTAGGGCCACTATTGTTTCTAATCTTCATGAATGATCTTCCTAATACCTCAAATCTATTCAAATACATCCTATTTGCCAATGATAGTACCTCAATTTCAAAAATGGATATGGACATATCCTCCCATATTTTCCAAAAGGGATATCGACATATCTGTAGCTAATGAACAAATATCTGTAAATGATTGGCTTGACACAAATAAAAATTTGTACAAATGTCAATAAAACAAAATTTATTACATTCTCATGTAAACATAACATTGATATTCCCTTGTTAAAAATGGGATATGCTAATATTAGTGAAGTGAATCACATTAGGTTTCTTGGCATGCATCATGACCCGGTGACCGTCATCTTACATTCAAAAATCATAAAGAATATATTTCAACCAAACTAAGTAAATCAATTGGTATCTCATCTTTATTGGTCACAATAAGTTGAAATCTTTTCTTCCTCTAGAAGTTCTGCAAATTATATATTTTTTACTAGTTCAACCCTATTTCTTCTATGGAATTAAACCTTGGTTTGCAAGCCATAAAAATTTAGTAATGCAAAAGAAAACATGTAGAGCCATAAATAACCTCCCTCATACAAGGACACACAAGAAGTTATTTCAAATCTATGACTATTCTTAAAATTGAGGATCTTTATAGCTTCCAAATACTTGTCTAGAAGTATAAAACTGTTCATCTTGACCATGATAGGCATCTCCTGAAACATTTACAGCACCAGTCTGATATACATTTGCACTCAACAAGAAATCAAGAGTCATTCAATATAACAAGGGTTAGTAAAGCAAAATTGCAATTCTCCATCGTCTATATGAGTGTCAAATTGAGAAATTCTATTCCAAACATGATCAAATCTTCAACTTCATTATTTACTTTTAAATTACAACTCAAACAACATTTTGCTTTACATTATTAATACAGCTGTCCAAGCTTTTCTCATCAAATTCATTGAGAACAATGTTATCTTTAGTTTTTCTATATTATTGTGGTTTTTGATACTTTTCTAGAATTTTAGACATACCACTCAAGTTAGGTAACTGTACGGACAGGTTCAAGTCTATGTAGGTTACCCTTAAAGCATTTTTGCTTCTCCAGGTTCACATTCTGTTTCTGTGTGTAAAATTTGTTTAAAATCTTAATAAACATCTGATGAGGTTTATATTATGCTTGGTTCATGTTCATTTGTAATATAAATACTGTAAACAGATGTGGTGATAAAGTGTTTCAAAGTATGTTCAAAGCAACATTATTGGGTGGCTACAAAAATACAACTGATCTAACCATATTTCAACAGGGTACCAAACCTCAGACAGAGCTGTTGTCACCACAACAACATGAGCATTTTCATTATAAACAAACCTGTTGTTCATGAAACACTAGCAGCAAGAATTTCATATATTTTGATATAGGCCGAGCATGAAATATTCACGAGCCTATTAGATAACAAAAATTCATGATTCCTCCTTGCATAAGTTGAATTGAATGCATTCCTTCAATTGTGACTGAAATGAATGCTTATGAGACTTGCAATGGCAATAATTGCCAAGACAATGTGCATCGCCGTTTGTCAATTTACTTACTGCTGTTCTCTTCAAAGATGCAGTGACGCCAAGCTTCGGCACTCTTTTATCTGTGGCAGATAATATGAACTTGTTTGTCATCGGGGCATGATAAGGGCTTGATGATCAAGGTCAATTTCCCCAGGTAAGATATCAGTGATAATAGGTCCCATAACATATACAGACATCAAATAAAATGTAATAGGGAAATGAAGCTATTCATTTTGACTTTTTGAGTAGAGATTCCAAATGTCGTACATTAATTTGGAATAGAAAAGTATCATCTGCAATCAGTTGCGGACAGACCGGTAATTATTAAAAACCATGCAACATATCTCAGAGACTCGAAGGTCTCGCGTTATTAGAATGAACGTCTTACGTCCTTCTGCCTTTCACTCTATACATACGAGGAGTGTGCGTGCATTGGAACTTCACGTGAGTCAGGTCTTCTCGTGGAACAGCTGATCAATGTAAACAAACCCCTTGCGTTGTTGTTTTCGTTAGCAGCATATGCATACTATTCGCAATAACTTGAAAAGCAACTATTATTGAACTATCAATTATTATTAATACTTGGAACCTATTGTGAAAATTTAAAACGGCATTATCTGAGCCTCACCTTTGATTTGGGGGATTCAGTTGTTATATTTTACTGGAACTTAACAGGCCTCAGACTGCCCTCAAAACGCTCGTCTGTCAATAGTCTCTCCAAGGGTACACTAACAACAAAGGGTAAACCGTATAAATTATCACCTGCTGCTAATTTCATTACAATGATTTTTACTTATGGCATTCTCTGCATCAGCGCTTGTGCTAGTGTCACTGGAGCCAACCTGCTATTCGGTGTTCCGACATTTCTTTGTGAATTAAAGCAACTGTAGTTCATCATGCCGTGTTGTTCAGTAATCGGTTGTAAGAACCGAGGAACTCACTCTAAAGTTTCATTTTTTAGTTATCCTAAATCTCTGACTTTGAGGAAACAGTGGTTTCTTGCAACAGGCTGTCAGGATATCTTCAATTTAAACAACGCCCGAATGTGCTCGGCTAATTTTGATGATAGTTTTTTTGAAACAGGTCTGAGAAACACCTTGCTTCTTCATTTATAAAACAATAGAAGAATATTAAAGCCCGATGCTGTCCCATCAAAAGGGTTACCGCATATGAGGTAACCCTTTTTCACCGGAGCCTCAACGTGAGTCATAATAGGCTCCCCTGTAGGGCGCGAACGCGAAGCAGGAATTTGTAGTGGCATGGACGCTTGCTCGCCCACACAAATCACATTATATCCGTTTTCTCCTGCCGCTGTAAATATAAATATTTGCGCCAACTCTGTCTATCGTTGAAAAAAGGCCTTCGAATGATTCGAACTAAAATTGCGCAAATAGTTATAAATATCGGTAATTGCAAAATGACGTCATACTGGATTTCGTCAGAAAATACCTCTGATATCCAGAAATTTACAATTATCTCCGCTGTCCGAAGCACTAAAAGTTAAACATCAAAGTATATACCCAAGAATCACAAACGAAAAGTAAACAATGTTTCAGCTTGTCATTTCAGCTATTTTCGGAAGAACATTCTTTGGACCTTTATAAACTGCTTTGCTCTAATCAATTAGTTTGTTTGCTCAAAAATTGTGACCAATATAAAATATTGAAGATCTCTTCTTCAAAATGATGTCTTACTTAAATATATAGAATAAAAAAACTACTTGAAAATTCAAAAATGTTGAGCTTTAAATGACTAGACTGGATATGCCAATATTAGCTGTATGGCTCCAATGACGTCACGGGCAGGTAGGACGGGGCCATGACGTCCGACTACGTGATTCTGACGTCATGTCATAAATTATTCAGTCTACCCGTTGGTGTTAGTTTACCCTGGTCTCTCCAGATCAATCTTGAAAAGTTGTCCTCACGTCAATCCGTAGAGCGAGGAAAGCATGAAAATGATCGATACCTAAGCGGCTTTATCCCGCAACCTCATGGATTTGAATGACGTGTGCATCCCGTTTAACATATCGTTAATCAGGAAGATATGTGTAATATAATTTGAAGGAGGAATGAACAATACATTGATTGGGAAATTACCATTACGTAGCCCTCTTGAAAGACCCAGTGCACCTGCAAATACCGTTAACACGACAACAATGACTGTTCAGAGATTATGATTCAATAGCTATAATCTGACAAAAAAATGTTTATTCAGAAACAAGCACCTATAAAATAATTGACAGCTTTAGATTTGCATCGCTACGTAAGATTCGGTTGGATACGAAATTTTCTTGGTAGCCGTGGTGGTTACCGTGGGACAGTTGTGTAGAAGACAAGTGTCCTTACAATTGGTATTAAGTTAGACTGGTAATCATTATCTTGCTCATTGGTGCTCATTGAAATAGACCGAATCATGAGAGCCGACACATCTAAAAAGTGAATTTCAGTCAAAACTAGTTTAAACTATTCCGCTAGCGGCAACATCGAGTAAGCCTGTGGCAAACGGAAGAACTTACTGGGTAAGTTTTTCCGTTTGCTAGAATTTCAGAACAGTTTCTTTTACGGCATGTGGGGGCATATAAGATGTATATAAACATGTATATGAATATGTTGATAAATTCAGAATGAATCGCCATACCTTGTCATTTTGGGGAACTGGTTAGTCCGGAGTACAGCACCAGGTCTAGTGTGTTATGGCCATGTTCTGTGATTCATTGTATAATGTAAATAGTTAGATAAGGTAGAAATATTTGAACTCAATCTTAAATTATTAATGCTCTTTCCTACTTGCTTGCTAAGACAGCTTAACCTCTTCTGATAACTGTTTTAATTATTTAAGCTGAAGACTAAGTGGCAGCTATGCCTGATTGTATTTTATGTAGCTGGCGAAGAACCCTGCTGAACCTTCTAATTCCACACATACTCCATAATGTAGTGTTATAATTGACAAAATTGGAATTACATTTAATATTTAAATTCCATAACAGCCAATTCTAAAATATGGTACGTCATTACCACTCTGCGGAGCCAATCCCTCTATTGTTTAAGTTTAATAACAATTTATGCTGACTACTTGACTAGACTTGTGGGTACCAGACTGAGCCCAAACTCTCAATTCACCCATTCAATTAAAGGCAAAAATTGTTGCCTGCAACTTTAGTGAGTGAACTTAACGAGGTCTTGTAGAGAAGCCCTGACTCTTGTTAACGAAACATTTCTTCCTCAGCTCTTAGCCGAGGGCCCAGCCAGGCTTCCCGGAGAACACCACCAGTGGGGGATGACAGGACCAAAAGTCAAATAAATGGTCCTTACTAAGAACGCCACAACATGCCTTGGATCCAGCTATCGCAGTCATCCCGACAGAAGGCGTCAATCTTGGATGCCTTGTTCAAGACCAAACCGGAGCAGCTCAAGCAATGGTGCCCCGCAATCATTGTCTTCCAGTCCTGGTCTCCGGAGAAAACCACTATAACTAGATAAGTTCCCCAGTGCCGATTTGTTTGATCTTGCATGGTAACAACTGTCATTCATTTGATCAATTCATGGGGCAACTTAACTGCCTTTTTATTCATGCTCTTCCTATATTCTTGTTGACATTATCTGGAAATCGTATGCAAATATAAAAAGCCATTGGAGGCTGCAGCACAATACTGAAATTATTTATATCTACTGATATGCGTGCTTTCATTATTAAATCTGTACATAAGCAATAGGTATCCTGATGAAGCAAATACCGCTTAGTTGGATATAGCAATGTAGCTACCGTTATATAAACATCTAAACTGATTTATTTCGAGCAATCCTGTGACATGGAAAGTTGTCTACCATGGGGGAGTCAATACATAATTGATAACACGTACGTTTGCCCACGGGTTCAAACTACGTACCCTAGCATAATACGTAGTACGTTTAATCCGTGGGTAAGAAACCCGTACCTTTGTCCGAGAATTGGAAACACGCGCCTCTAGGTTAGGCTGGGTAGCTAGGAAGGTTCCAATAATGTGCGCGTAACGTAGCTAGCAAATGCATCCAGCTGCACGCAACACAGCGTAACACGTCGGCACGGGGCCACTATCCCACTGTGCCCCACGATACCAAACAGCACCAGTGTAATGCAATGCAAATTCCTTAAAGGTGCACTAAAGTTAAAACAATTGACCACCTCGTTTTGCTAGGTTAGTGTTAGTGTTAAACAATCTGTTATTTCATTTTTCAGAATACGCTCTGTACAAGAAAATGATTGAAAACTATTCTAAGAAACATAATTTTCTTGACCCGTCGTACCAAGGCGAAACTGCCGCGCAGCCGTGTTCAAGGTCAACAGGTGAATGCGACCGTTGATCCAAATAATATAACTATCACACCAATTTTGAGATATTTAAATAATGTTAGCGAGCTAAACCATTGTATACCAGCAATCACAAGTTTTGCGGAAGTAGACCAGCTCGGAGAGTTGGCACTGCGTTGTAATAATACGAAAACGTGTTCACACGAGCAGAATTGAAAAATATTCTTCTTCGAAACGCTAGTCATTCATGCGCATTTCTTTAGATGGTAATTATGAATATGCTCCACAAATATATTAAAGTTTTTTTTACGCTTTAAATGACTGCCGCGATATTAAATGGACCCTGCCCTATTCCACTGATATAAATTGCTAACATAATCCCGATGACGCAAAATCTAGTGCACCTTTAATGGTTCGGGGAAAAGTGAGTGTATGACAGGTTGGTATAATCAAAATATATATCTGCCCCACGGGTTAGAACCACGTAACCTAGAATAATACGTACGTTTGATCTGCGGGCTAGAAACACGTACATTTGCCCCGCGGGTTAGAAACACGTACACCAAAGTTAGTTAGGTTGGGCAGGCAGGGTTCCAACAACATGCTCGTAACGTAGCCAGCAAATACGTCCAGCTGCACGCAACCTAACGTAACACGTCATCGCAACCGTTACACCATGCATTCCTGCAATGAAAATGATATATTGAAACAAGCCGTAGAATACTGCAAAAGTAGGAGCTCACTAGTTTTATGCGCTTCTTAGATGCAAAGAAAGCATTTGATACAGTAAATCACCGGTCTTTGCTTAAGAAATTAATTGACACGGGAGTCCCTCCTCATATCGTAGAGTTACTTGTATTGTGGAACAGAGAACAGGAATTTATTGTGCGGTGGGCAGTTCAAAATCAGCTCCCTATCAGCGTATCAATGGAATTAGACAAGAGGGCCAATTGTTGCCATTGTTGTACAATGTTTACACCGATGGTTTGAATTACCAATTAGGCAGGGAGAACGTAGGGTGTCATGTTGTTAATTGCTGTGCTCATAATCTTAGCTATGCCGATGATATGGTGTTAACAGCTCCAACTCTTCCGGCATAGCAGAAGCTTCTACATATTTTTAGTCATTTTTCTCGGCCCCATGATATTGTGTACAACACCTCAAAACTATGTGCCTGCTTGTCAGGCCAAAGGGTCCTAAGAGTTGCTTCTCGACTGATGTTGAGATAGATGGTATAAGGATATCTTGGTAATATTGCTTCTGCAGACTGCACTGATGATAAGGATGTTGCTAAGCAGATCAGACGACAAAATGCTGTTGGTGACTTGATTTGATTTGATTTGAGCCTCATTTCCACCGAAGCCTCAGCGTGAGTCATAATAGGCTCCACTGTAGGGCGCGGAGCCGTTAGTGACATTCTAATACGGAAATTCTCCTTGGCGTCATAAGAAGTAAAATTTCATCTTTTAATTCACATTGTAACCCAACTCCCTGCAATGCACTGTGGAGATATTTCTGCCAATACAATATGAGAAAGCTGACAGTGTATAATGACACCTTGACTGATGCAGGTCCCCCGCTCGGCGTCCGCGAGAAAGGTATTTGCAGAGAACTCATCGGACCACATTATCTAAGCACTTTTTCGTGAAGCGGCACACAGCCTCATGATCAAAGTAAAGACTTTTTCCATTGATATCCTCATTGCTATCTGCACTGCGATGCGCTCGATGTGTCGTCAATGTTAGGACGTTGGAGTGAAGTACTGTACACTCAAGAAGAAAGCTAATATATGTGTGCGATTTGCATAAAATTATTATCTCCAATGCGCTCGATGATTTGACTCGTCTTCCTTACCCTGGCGGATTACTCATAGTTTTATTTGATTTATTTGTGTATCAAACGAATTTCTATGGCCCTGATGGTTTTTAATAAACCCTTTGATATTATATTCATTTTTAATAATAATATTAAAACTGTGTTAATTAGTCTTAAACATACCATAACAACCGTCAAGAATGTCATCACTCATGCAATCAATTCAATAAAGAACATTTATGTCTTACCTGTCTTTTTTTTTCGTCTTGACCTCTTCTTCTCTATCGCTATCCCTATATTCTTCACTCCTATTTATTCCGACATTTCATTACACCAGAATGGGCACCACGCTATGCATTGTGATTTCATATCTTTCATACTCCACCCCTACCCACCGGGCATATTCCATGAGCGGAAACGCGGGCATATTCGTATCCCTAACAAGAGGGCATATTCGGTGACAGGAGACACGGGCATATTCCATGAGCGGACACGCGGGCATATTCGAATCCCTAACAAGCGGGCAAATTCGGTGACAGGAGACACGGGCATATTCCATGAGCGGACACGCGGGCATATTCGTATCCCTAACAAGCGGGCATATTCGGTGACAGGAGACACGGGCATATTCCGTGACATATAACCTACTTACAAATGGGTTTTAGCAGAAGTTGCGAGACAATTTCTAATTTTGTAAAGGACGCCACACGACACGGATAATTTCCCGACAACAAATGAGACGTGATCTTTCCAGTTGATTCTCTGATCTACTATTATACCGAGAAACTTTGTTTTTGTCAAATGCAACCGGTTAATCGTTCAATGCGACTTGTGTGTTAGGAATGGGTATTATTCTTCTGGAAAATATCATGACCTGCTTCTTGATGACATTTAGCGTCAGCTTGTTGGATGTAAACCAGTTTGAAATATGAGCTAATTGACTATTAATATTTGTAATAGCCTCATTGAGATTTTTTCCGGTCGGATAAACTGTGGCCTTTTCAACATATATTAATAATACACATCTTTCTATCAGTTATGATATATTTGGGTCTTGTTAATAAAATTATATTGCTTTCGATCTTAAGAGGCAATCATAAACGAGGTGACGTGCGTCACGAGGGATGTCTCTGCCGGCTGTGCGCTCCATTGCTCACAATTGTTTCAAACCAACACTTTGCCGACGACTGTTCACTAACTGTCTCGTTTCCAAAATCAGGGTGGTAAAATATAAACGGGAAAATAAAATGTAAAAAATGTCGATCAAAAAAATAAAAAGTGAACAAATTTCCATCAATAAGTAGCTCAACACAAATATAATTTGTACAAATGTTGATAAAACCAAATCAAAATAATTTTATATAGACGTGAAACAAATTGTAGTGTATTTGATATAGCAAATTCAACAAACAGTGGAGCATAGCATGCTATCTTTCGCGGCAAGTATCTTGACAGACATCTATTGTTTACAAATCGAGTAGACTTTATTTGAAATAAACTGTCAAAGTCGATCGAAATTTCTATAAACTGAAACATTTTCTTCCACCAGAAGTTCTTAATATTCATCACTCATCTCTAGTCCACCCCTACTTTTCCTACGGTATCAAAGTAGAACATCAGACTAGATCTCTATAAATTTAAACTGTTCGTATAAGAATTCGTCTCGATCGTGACAATCATCTCCTCGTCTATCTACACCACCAGTCAGATGTGCACACGGATTCATCAAAAAAACAATGGATAATAACAGTATTATTCAGTCTAACATATCCAATTCAAAAACTTCAATCAATCATATAGTTTTCAAACTATGCAACGCCATTCCAATTGAAATCAAATCATCCATTTCATATAAATCAATTAAATTTAACCTCAAACAGCATCTAGCGTCCCAATATATACTAAGTCGTTTCAGCACTATCAGTTTCAGTATTAGCTTCATCACTTTCTTATCGTAATTTCTGATTTAACTGGGTGAGTAGTGATATAAACATCACTCACTTTGTAAATGATAGAACGTGGCCTGGCAAGGTCAGAACAGGAGTGAGTGGATAGGTTTAGCATTCAGTTAGGTTTAGCTTAAGACATGCTAAACTGCCCTTACATCATTCTGCTTCTCCGGGCCCACTTCACGGTTGGATCAATAATATGTGTACTATACTCCAATCTGTTATTCATGTTAATGATAGTTTATTTAGTTCAATAGGGTTCGTGATATATAATTTGATATCCGTGCATGATTGCAAACAGAAGTTGAGATGAATGCTTCAGAGTGTTTGAATGCTATCAATGGTTCCAACGAGCTCATCCAATGAACACGAACGCCCGATCCGGCCCGACACAACCCGACCAGACCGTTACGCTGGAGAATGAAATTGTTGTAAAGTATCAAGCGAAAGGAAGTCATTTCTGTTTCATATTAAATCTTCATTTGATTTGCGAGTGTTTTTGATTTGTAGAGTTTTTTCTCTCAAATTGTAAATAACTTGTTCTTTTTGGTTTCATGTCCTGGAAACAACGTTGACATTACTCAAACAAGATGTCTTCTTTATGAAATCACTGTTTTTAATTGAAAATTGTTATATTTTTCACATATATCTAATGAAAAAGAATGCATCAAGAATGGGTTTTTACGACCGCAATTGTTATCATGAAATGTTAACAGTTATCGGTTGCTGTTGCGGATGATACTGCACTGGTGGAGGATGAGAAGATGATGTGTAGTCTAGCGTCGGACTAAGGTGGAGATTGAGGGGAAATGAACAGTGAAGGATGGGTGTAAAGTGTCTGGTGCACTGAAGAACGTAGTGAGTTGTGGGATATTAGGAATGGAAGCGAAAAGGGAGTTGTCTGGAGAAGTTGTCCCGACTGAGCTCTACGGGGCTAAGATGTGGAGCGAAACCCGAAGAGAAAAGAAGTTTGAACGTTTTCGCGATGAAATGTTCGAGAGGTTTGGTCGAAGTGACGATGAATAATAGGATCACTAATGACGTTATTCAATGTAGAACAAGGAACGTGTTGAATTTGGAGGATATTGTAGCTTCACATGTGCATTACCGGTATTTCAAGAATTGTGGACGCGCTTGTCGAGTTATGAGCAATCCTCAATTGGTTATGATACCAAAAGATTGGAAATCCAACCATGCTGCCTTGGTGTAGTTGGTATAGCAAAATATTTGCGTTCTGACGGTGGTGAGTTCGATTTCCGGTGAGGTTGATGTCATTTCTTCGTTGTGACCGTTGCATTGCAAATGTTATCAAAGAACATCGTGGAACATGAAATAAGTCTCAGCATACTAAAATATTCCTAAATCCAACCGGAATCCCAGGATCTGGAATCCTGCTCCAGTTGCCCAAATCACACCACGCCTTCGATGTTTTAATAGCGTGCATCAGCTGGAAGCGCACCGAAAAAAAATAGCCGCGCAGCCAGAATTAAATACTTGATATTCTGCGTTTGGACCCGAGTGGTGACCATCCAGTTACTGGACGATGTAAGGAACTAAGTATAATCTGTTATTTACCCGGAGCACAATAAATGGAATTTACAGTAAATGGAATACGTAGCATTTATCTGTTATGCGATTTTATTACCTTTCTTGAAACAATTGTTGCGGCAAATTTCTCTTGGCGAACAAATCATGTTAAAAAAA
>SDVV010019225.1:0-13581 GCA_016164225.1 Gammarus roeselii | reverse complement strand
TATATTGCTTGATATATATGTATATATATATATGCATATATATTTATGTATATTTAATATATGTTGATTATATGAAGGAAGGGTCATGGACCTGCCGAGTTATTAACACTTTCTTTATTACGTTTGTCCTGATAGCGTTCGATGCCAGAAGGATATTGACTCCAGTGCACTAGAAAGCCTTGACAATCTAATCTAATTTAATCATGCCCTGATAGGCGCACAAATACAGATACAGACACAAGGTCGAATCCTCCAGAAAAGGGGGTGACCGACGGCAAGGCGTACCTCTCTTCCTTCCTAGCACTCACACGAAATAAATTAGCCCTTTGGCAGTAAAGGGTCTAGCCAGGGCCCCCACAACACACACTTCAGGTCAGGAATGAAGTTCAAGATCAGTGTAAGTAGGAGGGTCCGACTTCGTTTACTGGTCAACGCTCTACATCACTATAGTTGCCGGAACCTTCCCCACCAACGAAACGCAAAAGGCGGGAAAACACATCAGAGCAGCGTCCACTCAAGCCTATCATTGCATACTCTCTTGCTACCTCTACACTTATGTCTCTTCTTCTTAACACCTGCTTCATGACATCCAGCCACCCAAACTTCAGCCTACATCTAGGCCTATGTCCACTTACCTCTTCTTTTATCGCCCTATTTACCAGTCTCCCATCATCCATCCCAACCATGTGTCCGAACTACCTCGGAACACGTGGAAATACTCTATCCTCTAGCTTCTTCACCATCCCAGTTTTAATTCGAACAACGTCATCATTATTGATCCTATCCCCCAGCGTCACTACTGCTATGCCCGTAAAATATTTCATCTCAAATTTAACCTTCTTCCTTCCGCCTTCACCCCCACGTCTCAGTCGCACAGAACAGAGTTGGGACAACTTCCCTTTCATACAACACTCTCTTCGCTTCCGTACCCAACGTCCTACAACTCATTACTCTTCAGTGCACCCAACACTTTACACCCTTCCTTCACTCGCGACATCACCTAAGTTTCCATTAGTTCAGTTTTCTGTACATGAAAGCCCAGGTACTTATCGCACGGAACATCCTTCAATACTCCTCCGTTTAGGAGGACACTCATTCTGTTCGTATCGGCATACCTCGAACATGACAGTTTTTCTCTTTTAACAACTCTAAACTAACCGCTTCCTCTTCTCACACACTCTACTAAATTCCTACACAAGGCCACACAACTTTACCGAATCTGTCTCCAGGCCCGTATCTTCTGCAAATTGTAATTGACTCTACTGTCAACACCGCCCATTTGCTCCAAACAGCTCAGTAACCTCGTTCCACTACACTCGCGTCCACCCCTCTGACCACTTGATCCATGTAAAGATTGATCAGCCTGAACCACCTCGCTCACCTCGCTCCCCACTCGGACATGAGCTCTGCTGCCAACATAGAAACTTTGAACCGCGTTCAACAAATTTGTTCTCACTCCTTACATACGTAGCACCCTCCACAGCGCCTCCTTTGTCAACCTTATCGTAGGCATTTTCCAGATCCACCAAAGGTCAGAACACATCGTTTCCTTTGGCAAGGTACTTCTTATAGAGTTGTTTTACTTCAAAAATTCGATCGTCACCCCTCTTCCACCCATGAAGACCCACTGTTCTTTGCCAATCGCCCATCCGTATTGTTTCTAATTCTTTTAATTAAAACTCTCCCGTTCAACTGACTGCAAAGGTAACCATGGATGATCCGTTCGTCCCTGAGTTTATTCTTTAGATTGTCACGGATAGACGTATGCCTCCCAGACTATGCATAAACTCTCTACAGAAACTTCTTGATGGACAAAAGCGAGAGTATACTTCGTTCAAGACCGAAACGAAGAACTTATTAAAGTCCATGTTCATGTTTAAAAATACTTTTGCCAAAATATTTGTCTGAATTCGCGAGAGCAAAAAGTGCTTTAACACTTTGTTGTAATTCTGCAAAAGTTTCCCTTGGAATCGGCAGTGAGATGTCTACCTCGTTCAAGCTGCTAGGTTATGATCTGCGCCCCGTCTTTTTCTTCAGGCTCACACACAACACTTGAAGAGTTCCTCAACGAAGCCAAAGTGATGAAGCTCATCCGCCACCCCAACCTGGTCAAACTTTACGGCGTCTCCCAATGCAAGAAGGAAATGTTGTTGGTAATGGAGCTTCACCCGCTGGGGAGTATTGCATGCTACTGCAAGACCAGTAAGTGCGTGTGTGCTTCACCCGCTGGGGATTATTCCATGCTACTGCAAGACCAGTAAGTGCGTGTGTGCTTCACCCGATGGGGATTATTCCATGCTACTGCAAGACCAGTAAGTGCGTGTGTGCTTCACCCGCTGGGGAGTATTGCATGCTACTGCAGGACCAGTAAATGCGTTTGTGCTTCAGTCGCTGGGGAGTATTGCATGCTACTGCAAGACCAGCAAGTGCGTGCGAGCTTCACCCGCTGGGGAGTATTGCATGCTATTGTAAGACCAGTAAGTGCGTGTGTTTCATCAAATATCGGTAGGGCATAAATGAAATAAAATAAAATCTATGTTTTATCTATGTTTTAGTTCCCCTAACTTCACCATGAACAAAGCCATGCACTATGTTAACGTCTCACCAAAAGGAGTGAATGTTTAGAACTAAGCAAGCACTGTCCATAGCAGTAGCTCAACGGTGTGCGAAAAGCGGCTATTATAACCACTCAATGGTGGGTGAGAGGCTCCCATAGCAGTCGCTCAACAGTGTATGAAAAGCGGCCAAAGCATCTCAGTCAATAGCGAGTGCGAACCAGCCATAACAATCACTTAATCGTGAGTGAGAAATGACAATAGCAGCCGCTCAATGCTGAGTGAGATGCTACCATAGCAGCCGCTCAATGCTGAGTGAGATGCTACCATAGCAGCCGCTCAATGCTGAGTGAGATGCTACCATAGCAGCCGCTCAATGCTGAGTGAGATGCTACCATAGCAGCCGCTTAACGGTGAATGAGAAGCGGCCATAGCACCCGCTCAACGGTGAATGAGAAGCGGCCATAGCACCCGCTTAACGGTGAATGAGAAGCGGCCATAGCACCCGCTCAACGGTGAATGAGAAGCGGCCATAGCACCCGCTCAACGGTGAATGAGAAGCGGCCATAGCACCCGCTCAACGGTGAATAAGAAGCGTAAATAACAGCCATCACGCATGCAGACGAGCAAATATACTAAAAAATATTCAAGAGACCAGTTTTTTATCAACACAAATAACTTCATTGCAGATCCGTAGCAGAGTGCAGAACTGACAAAGTTAGGAGGGATTTAGGGCGTGAAGCAGGCGTCAGGATTGAGAGACATACGTGTGGAGGTGGCGAGAGAGCTTGCAATGGATAGGCGTGAGTGGAGAATGATTGTGAATGGATAAGTTTTGACGATGCCCTTATGTGCTTTCTCGCCCACGGCGCCTCGTTGAGAAACGGAGGGAGGGGGCGTGAGTGGAGGGAGGCGGTCATTATGACGCAGTAGGGGTTAACCAGTTTCACTGTCGCGCTCTGCTGCTGACACTGACCTCGGTCCTCTCTCCTGACCCAGAGTGTGTGTTGAGAGGTCTCCAGACCGGACCCTTTAAGCAAAAGGGTTAAGTTTGTTTGGACCTTAGCAAAGCCTTCTATTGCGTGAGTCGTGAAATTTGGGTCGCGAAATAACATCATTATGAAGTTGGTTGCATTGATAGGACCTTGATTAAAAGTTTTCTTATAGAAAGAAAACACCTAGTGAGCTGTTATAAACAAGCATCTCCTGTCAGTTCTCAAAGGCCCAAGGGTAGATCATTGAGACTCTGCTCTTCCTTATCTATATTAATGGCATTGTAAACACTAGCAACAGGGTATCTTTTGTACTTTCCAGATGATACAGGTACAGATACAGACACTAGGTAAGGCGTATCACAAGCCCTCGCACGCTCACAGATACAGACTTAGCCCTTTTGCGCTAAATGGTCTAGTCGGAAACCCCACGACACACACTACCAGGGTCACGAGTGGGCGCCGAGGTCTGTGTCAGCAGCAGGGCCCGACAGCGCGACTGGTTTACCCTCGCTGCGTCATGATGACCGCCCCCACCCATCCACGGTCATCCCGTTTCTCAACGAGACGCCAAGGGCGGGAAAGCACATCCACTCACGACTATTCATTGCACACTTTCTCGCTACTTTCACCATCCATCCACCAAAATTTTGGTCGACCTCTAGGCCTACGGCCACTCACCTCCGCCGTCATAACATTTTTTACCAGTCTCCCTTTATCCATCCTCACCGTGTTCCCGCACCATCTCAGAACACAGGAATCCACTCAGTCCTCCACTTCTTCACCGTTCCCTTCTGATCGAACCACGTCGTTAGTGAATCTGTCTCTCAGCGATACTCCATCCACGCTCCTCAAACATTTCATCTCAAAAACATTCAACCTTCTTCTCTCCTCTGCCCTCATCCCCCAAATCTCAGCTCCATATAATATTTGGGACAACGACACCCTCATACAACCCTCTCTTTGCTTCCATCCTTAACGCCCTACAGCTCATTACACTCGTTAGTGCACCCAGCACTTTATACCCCTCCTTCACTAACGACTTACCTCAGTTTCCACTAGTTCAGTCTTCTCCACATGGGAGCCCAGATGCCTAAAACACTGAACTTCTTCCAACAACTCTCCATTAAGGAGGGCACTAATTTTACTCATATCCACAGTCCTCCAGCATCTTATTACTTTACCCTTACCCACGTTCACTCGAAGCTCCCTCCTCTCACACCCTTCTAGCAAACTCAGACACTAGCCTACATAGCTTTTCCTCTGAACCCCCCGCCACCTACACACCTACACATTCGCCGTATCATCCGCAAACAGCAACTGGCTCAACTGCCAACTCTGCCCATTCGCTTCCAACAGCTCAAGCCACGACCCAGCACACACGCGTTCACCTCCCTGACCACTACATCTATGTAGAGATTGAACAGCCAGCGAGACATCACGCAGCCTTGTCTCCGACTCACTTTCACTGTGAACCATTTACTCACCTCGCTTCCCACTCTGATACATGCTCGGCTGCCAACATAGAAACTCTGCACCGCTTTCAATAGATTTCCGTCCACTCCACACAAACGCAACACCCTCCAAAGCGCTGTCCTGCGTTTTCATATGATATTTCATTTTATTCGACGGGAATAAGAATCAATGAAACTACAACAAATATGAATAATCAAGTAGTTCACATTTCAAACTGGTTCACATCCAACAAGTCTTTGCTTACATAGCCAGGGTTCTGCACCTCATTACACACTTCTGTTCCCCCAATACTTAAGCCCTTCGTCCACTCGTCATCTCACCTCAGTTGCCACGCCTCCTCTCTTATCCACATTGAAGCCCAGGTACTACTTGAAACACTACTTCATCCAACTCTGATTTAAGCGCACTACTCGCTTGCATAGCCACTTCTCGGACACTACCTTCTTTTACCAACATCAACTCACAACTTCCTGCTCTCGCACCCCTCACCCAACTACAACACCACCCTTCAAAAGATGTCTAAATCTGCCACAAGTGACTTGTTATCAGAAAACATTAATCGGCTCCACATCCCACTATCAACCCAATACACTTGCAGGAAGGGGGACATAATACAACCCTATTTTAGGTCCCTTGTACTAAGAAACAAGCACTCACTTTGCTCCCTAATCTGACGCATGATCTGCTGCCAACATAGAACCTCATGATCGCTCTTATTAATAGCTGTTAGATATATCGTTCTATTCATCCAACTAAAATGTTGTAGGTGAGATTGGTGATAATTTGAAGTGGTAGCTGATGGTGTCACCTGTCGAACCGACCGAAATTGGCAGACGAACTCGAATAAAGTGTTTTCCTGAGCCTGTGGATCTTTGTTTTGTTCAGTGATTTTGACATTACCTCCAGACACGTTGGCTGATGCCCAGCGTCTCGTGGTAGTCCAACAGACGGCAGGCGGCATGCAGTATTTGGCGGACTGCAAACTAGTGCATCGGGATCTGGCGGCCAGGAACGTGCTGCTGCATAAGGACCTCACGCCCCGCATCGCTGACTTCGGCCTGGCAAAAATGATCAATGATGTGAGTTGAGATGTTCTAGCTGCTGTGAGGAGAAGTATTCTTTAGTGACGAGAGACATGCGGGATAAATTGAGATTCTCTGGAGAGAGTACAGATTTTACGGGGTGATTAGAGATGTTTTGGTATAAGAAGATTTTTTTTTAAGTTTCTAGAGGTATTCGGGAGTGGTCAGAGGTGCTGTGGAGTAAGTTGAGGTCTTGTAGAGTGAGTATACACGATATAAGCTTAGATGAGTTTTTTTTGCAGACAGTAGAGGTTTGTCGAGTGAGTAACGGTGTTGGTTGTGTAATGAACAGAGGTAAGGTTACGAGAGTTGAGGTGAGGTGGAGCGAGGAAAGGTGTAGGAGAGTGAGTAAGTGAGTGTTGTGAAGTGAGTAGTGATATTCTGAAGTGAGAAGCGATATTTTGGAGTGAGAAGAGGTATTCTCTAATGTAAAACGATATTCTGAAATGAGTTAAACTTTATAAAGTGGTTAACGATATTCCTAAGTGAGTAATTATATTCAGAAGGAAGTAACGATAATCTGAAGTGAGTAATGATATTCTGCGGTGAGAATGGGTATTCTGAAGTAAATAACGATATTTGAAGTGAGTGTTAATATTCTAAAGTGAGTAACGACTTTATGAACGGTGTAACGGTATTCAGAAGTGAATAATGATATTCTGAAATTAGTAACGTAGTGGTGGTAAGTGAGTATACCGAAGTGAGAAGAGATCGTCAGAAACGATTAATGATGTTGTGAAATAATGAATGATATTATGAAGTGATTATTGATATTCTGAAGTACATAATAACATTGTGAAGTAAGAAGAGATGTTCTCAATTTTATTTATCAACCTTCAAATTATTTGTCAAATTAAAACCAGGACAATTTTTTCAAACTATTTTTTTTAGTTATCTAAGAATAAGCTGTACAAGTGGATGTTTTTCAAACTTGAAATGAAATAGGCTCACAGGCAATTACAAGAGCCCTTAGCATGTCCCCGTATGAAAAATTGCCCACGATTTTATTAGTCAAAAGTTATTAGCTCTGCTACTGTTGCCTGCTACCTCAGTGCTGCTCCGGGTGCTTTACCTAGCTAGTCACTACACTAGTCCCTCTAGAGACTAATGACACTACTATTATTCACACTGACGCTAGTCACACTAAACAATTAGCACACTAAACACCGATCACACTTCACACAGCACACCCCAAACACTAATTCCAATAAATATTATTCACACTAAACACTAATCACACTTAACACTAATCACACTTAACACTAATCACACTTAACTCTAATCACACTTAACACCAATTTTACTAAGCACTAATTTTACTGAACACTAAATGCACTAAGCACCAATCATCGTAATCACCAATCACACCTAATTCTGATCACACGGAACACCAACCACACTATCAGTAGTCACACTAAAACTAGTCACACTAAATGCATTTCACACTGAACCTAATTACACATAATACGTATATAACTTAACAATAACATACCAAACAGTTATCACACAAAGCACTAACTCTTTAATCACACTAAGCAACACGAACACTTAACTGCAATCTTACTAACCACCAATCACACTAAACAGCTCTCAATCTGAACAGCCCTCATCCTAAACACTGATGATACTAAAGTTCTAATCACTATGGACAGTTCTCACACCAACCATTTATTTCACTAAGCTCTTATCACCCCATGCAACACACGACACCATTCACACACTAAATTTCAATCACACTAAACACCCATCACACTGAACCCTAGTCACACTAATACTAGTCACGCTAAGCACTTATCGGGGAAAGACTATCCTTCCTAAACACTAACCCAACAAAGAATTTCTCGCACTTATAAGTGTTCACACTAAATACTAATCGCACTCAGATGTTCTTACACTAACACTAATAACACTAAACTTTAGTTACATCCCTGCTAATCAATTAAATGGTGCACCCAACAGGGGCCACGAAGAAACTTTGAGTTCATTTTATTATCTCATTTCCTGTTGTTCGATAATTGTGTTAGGTAGGTTTTCCTAAAGGTAATTGTTCACAGTGTATAACTCAATTTGTTTGAGTTTACAATCGCACCTAAAATTAAATACCCAAAGCATCAGAAAGCCTTACTGTTCAATGTAATTTGCTAAAGCTAGTATTATTACTTATACGTATATTATCACATCCGCCGCCACCCCTGTCATTTCTCATAAGGTGCCGGTACCAAACTAACTTGCATGAGATAGGGCTCATGGTGACGTAAGTAACAAAAAAAAAGTTCACATTAAACGAGGAAATAAAACAATTCTTGTTTTCGACTAGTTCAAGTTACTAGGGATTCCCTGTTAATATTTTTTGTCTGATCAAAGCTTCTCAATGGAGCGCGCATCTTGAATGTTCGTCATGTTTTAATGAATAGGGAAAGTTAGCAGTTAAGAAATCTCATAGCATAATTCGTAAAAGACTCGTTTGCGTTTCTGTTCACGCCTAAAATTGCACTTTCTTCGCGTGCCGCAGAGCGAGAGGCGCAATGGCCTGAATTTGCCTTGGAAGTGGACAGCTCCGGAGATGTACAACCCCGGCAAGCCGTGGAGCAGTCAGTGCGACGTATGGTCGTTTGGCATCTTCTGTTGGGAGGTGTACACAAACTGCGCAGAGTTCTACACCGGTAAGTAAGAACTCTGGGCGCAAGAAATTACTTGAATTGAATCACTGAAATGAACAGACACGACAACATCTCGCTCTTCAAGAGCTACTCTGTAGTAATGTTCGCTAACATATAAATATAATCACAGAAAGAGTTTCCAGCCTCAGTGTAACGAGGGTCTTTATATTGGTCTCATACAAATGTCCGATACTACAACCAAGACTTCCATCGAAAGATTGTCCTAACCCTTCCAACGGTGAAAGAAAGGATCGCAGATCAGAAATTACGGTTCGTTTCAAATCATGTATCGGGGTGTTAGTATATGTTTTTTCTGTCGTGGTGCGCAGTGAATGGGCTTCGTCCTGCGTCCTCACAGTTCATTGAAATCACCCATAAAGTTAGATTCATTTTCTTCAAAAAAGCTCCACCTAAGCCTCCCGGTAGGTATAGTGACACCTGAATCAACCCAACCAACCAACCTGTTAGATTGCCTGTCACCATGGCAGCGCAGTCTGGTGGCCTTCTTCTCAGCCAGCCGGTAGAGGAAGAAGGTATGGCGACGGAGTCAATATTGAATAGCTCATGCGATCATCCTGACACATTTATTTTCCCACCAAAAAAACATAAAATCTCCTCACTCAAGAGATCTGCAGTAACAAATCTCTCTGCATTATCCTCTGCCAATCAAGGCCCCAAGCGTTCTACGTTGGAACCTCAACCTCCCTCCCAATCATCACCCTGCTTCATCACCATCTGCCTTCCTCATCCTACGTGACGCCCGTAAATCCCTCCCCTTCAACTTCTCCATCACTGCCCTACCAAAATGGGCAACTCTAGCTCCCTTGAGAGAAACCAAAAAGGAACTGTCATTGTGGCGCAGATAGATAATAATCAAATCATGGCTTTTCATTCTGCACCTCATAAATTTGTAATGAACAACATAAATTATATCCTGAAAATCCCTCAGACTCGCCCTCCTAACATCTGAGAAGTCATGCTTGATCTAACTGATACTGAAGACAGATCAATTTTATCTAGTTCAGAGACTGAAATCATGGTACTCTTGACTGTCTCCTCTTCTTGTGCTAACAATGCCATTCTGTCTTTTCAAAACGTGTATTCCCGGAAGGCCCTCTCTTTCTCTGATTCCCTCTACTCATTTGTCCACTCTGTGCGAATCTCCATTGAGTGTAGTTTCGCTGTTCCTGAGCGTGTGTTCTTCCAAAACGTTTCTCTCCTTGTTTTCCCATACATTTTACCACTTATCCGCTGTTTCTGCTGCCAAAGATATGGCCATGGAGCAATCTCATGTCGCCGTCATGAACGATGTGCTAAGTGCTCATCAACGAAACACATTACCACATCCTGTGATACATCAGACGAGTTGCATTTCTTTGCTTGTGGCCCTGGCTCTTCTCATTCATGCTCATCAATACGATGCACATTTTACAAAGCAGCATTGGCTATTGCAGCACAAGTCCAATGTGGCAATCTCCAGAGAAATCAAGCATCTGTTCACAATGCATCCCTCTACTCTAGCCCAGGGAAGGTTACTTCTGCCCAACCTTTCATAACTCCTTCTACACTCCTTTCTTCTCGACCTTTCCTACCTGCCTCTCATTCTTAATCTTCTGTTATGAACTGGCCAAACCTTGTAACAAATCCTACTGCCTTCCTCTTGTCCTGTTCTGTTTCTACCAATCCTCATACATCAGTCTCTTGTAATCTCCCATCCACAGGAAAGTACCCAAGGATGTACAGCCCAGGAAAACACCCCCTTCACTTGACTGCAGAATATGCTGAAGTTCTCAGTGCCATCTGTGGTACAACTCACAAGGCCCTTGCAGCTCACCTTCAGCTGCACCAGGCTCGTCCAGTTTAAGTTCTTCTCCTGCAGTGTCTTCATCTCCTCACTCACACTCAACTCTTTTTGGTACCTCTCCAGCACCTGGATTCCCTATCCTTACTCTTCTCAAATCTCTTCTACAGCAGCTTCTGAGTTGGATTCTCCTCAGCCTTCCTACCGATTCTCCTGTAACTGCCATCTTCTCTATACTTCTGCAATCTCTTTCTGCCTCAATTGTCCTCTTCATAGCTCCCAGTGTTCCCACTTATCCTCATACACTCTTTCTACAGTAAAAGCCCAGGGGACTATTGCGGAAAGTGTCTGAATTTAAGCAATTTTTAACAACAATTTCTCCAAGTGCTGTTTGCCTCTTTGAAACTCACCTTCGTCATTCACAGAACCTGCGTCTTCCTGGTTACCATATTTACCGCAAAGACCGTCTAGATGGCTTTGGAGGACGGATAATTTTAATTCCAGTTAGTGTACCGCGCACTACGGGGGAGCCTATTGTGACTCACGTTGAGGCTCCGGTGAAAATGAGGCTCAACTCAAATCAAATCCAGTTGATGTAAAGCACAGGTCTGTGCTACTTGTGGGTTTTGCAGATGGAGTCCCTGAGACCATGGCAGGGGACATATTCATAGATCAACTTGGTCACGTGTACTCCTTGTTTACAACCCATGTATAAATGTATATTTGTCAGAGTTCTCTCATTATTTTGCCCAGTCAGAGGGGATTGTCTGTGGTGATTTTAATGCTCACCACCAACATTGGGAACCTTTGAAGAGCTATATTAACCCAACTGGCCTTGCTCTTTTTGACTTCCTTTTATTAAACCCTCTAAACTTTCCTACCCGAGTAGACCCTGCCTGTGGCTCTACATCCAACTTTGACCTTTTTGTTGCCACCCACCCCTTTCACTCTTTCTCCATCTCTCTTTCACCTGACCTTGGTAGCGACCATCTTCCTGTGATTCTCGCTTCTAGTACCCGCACCTATCCACGCCTGTCCTCCCGTCCACGTTGGAACTTCCACAATGTGCCTGACTCAAGATGGGATGCATGGGCCGCAGACATGGCCACAACAAGCATTGAGCGAGCGGATACTGCATTGACAGCCTCTATAGTTCTTTTGAAACTGTCGTTTCAAATACTGCAAAGAAATATTTTCCACTCAGATCCTCTGGTACCCCTAGACGCCCTGGAAACCCTTGGTGGGATGCTTCCTGCGAGCATGCAGTTAACAATCGTCGCAAAGCCATTCACCTCTTTAGTCATTTCCCAACCCCATGAAACAAAAATGCTCCTAATAAGTACACTGCAATAGCAGTTAATACACTTTTGACCAAAAAATTGACCTCCTAGAACAATTTTCCAGCTCGCATCACCCACCACACCCCATCTGCCCAGATATGGAAAATGTTTCGATCGATATCAGGGCGAGTCCCTCCGTCTGCTTTCCCGCTCTCTTCTGGTACTTCACCTCTTGCATCCACCGAAGTGGCAAATGCCCTGGCATCACACTTTTCTCTTGCTTTCTCCCACGAGCACCTCCTGCAGAGCCTGACTTATAATTTTTCATTGGAAAACTTGCTTCAGATGCAGATGACACTCTCAATCACCGTTTCTCTCACTGAAATACGCGTGGTTTTTTCCAAGCTTCCATCTCACTCTTCTCCTGATTTTGACCTCCTTCATAACCAGTTTCTTTCTCACCTCCTTAGGACCACGCGCTTATGAACATTTTCAACATTTCTTTCCGTACTGCCGACATCCTCCAAACCTGGGACATATCTCTTCTCTCTTGTGTTGGGAAGCTCATGGAGAGGCTTGTTGTGGCTTGCCTTATGTGGTATCTGGAGAGTAAAAATATTTTTCTTCCACACCGTTTCGTTTTCGCCATCAACGCGGTACTATGGATGCCCTCATCCTTTTAGAACACAACATTCAATTGGCTCTTCGAACTCAACAAATAGTTCTTGCAGTTTTTTTTATCTCTCTGATGCCTTTGGTCGAGCTTCCCACCAGGCAATCCTGTTCAAGCTGGCGTCCCATGGGGTGTCTCGCCTTCTCCTTCGGTGGGTCTCCCGCTTCCTCACAAACCGCTCATTCTCTGTTTCCGTCTCTGCGCCATCTTCTCAGTCCTACCCTATTCTCTCTGGGGTACCTCAAGGTGCCCTCATCTCTCCCATTTTCTTCAATATAATACTGTCTGACCTACCTTCTTCCCCAGATGTCACAACCTCTATTTACGCTGATGACATAACAATGTTTGTCACCGCTGAGTCTGCTTCTTCTGCCCAGGCACTGCTCCAGGCGGCTATTGACAACTTTGCACTATGAGCACACCGCTGGGGTCTACTTTTCAACCCTCAAAAGTTTTGTACTTCGTGTTTTACCCTCAAGCGCTCGGTTCCTACTTGCCCGCCACTTCATAATTCAGGTGCTCCTATCCCATATTCCCGTCATCATAAACTGCACGATATAATATTTTATCCTCCTCGTCAGATTTAGCGTCCGTCTTCGTTCTCAGGAGCGTCTGAATATAATGAGAGTTCTTGCGGGATCGCGCATTAGGGGATCACGACCTATACTTCTGCTCTTCTATCTGGCGTTTATCAGAGGTCTTACTGACAATGTGCTAATCCTCTACTCCTCTGCCTCTCCCTCACTCTCGAGTATGCCTTTCAATTCTGGTCTCCATTCCTTAGAAAAGACGTTAGTAAACTTGAGAAGGTTCAACGTAGAGCTACCAAACTCATCCCCTCGCTGCGATGAGTTCGGTAGCTCTAACAGCAATACAATTGAAGCGTTTGAGTCGCGGATAGTCAAGTTCTGCATAAATAGCCGATAATTAGCTAAGCCGTTCCTTTTCTTGAAGTTATTAAAACAGAAATGGCACATGAAACTCTCTCAGACGTTAGTAGTTAATATAGGAGCAAGAACGGCATTCTAGAGTCATTTTGGTGGGCGGGGGGGGGGGGGGGGG
>SDVV010019224.1:0-13581 GCA_016164225.1 Gammarus roeselii | reverse complement strand
GGCTAATAAACTCTCTCTCGACATGTGGTCGAGAGAGACCAATTCATGGTAACAGTTGATGTTGGCATCATGATGACACCATATCATGACGATATGATATGATATAACGACACGATCTCAATAAACATTAGTATATGATTTCATGCTACCCACTTGGCCGTTGCAGCGAGTGGGTTTTGTGTAGTAGCCACCATAGCGAATAGGTTGCGTGTAGTGGCCACCGCAGCAAAGGGGTTGCGTGTAGTAGCCACCACAGCGAGGGGGTTGCGTGTAGTAGCCACCACAGCAAGGGGGTTGCGTGTAGTAGCAACCGTACCGAGTGGATTCAGTGTAGCAAGATAGATGAATTCATTGTCGATTATTTATAGTCCTCTTTACATTCCACGAAGAAGGCGATTCAATTTTCTCTTCCGATGTTGTTGTTCTAATGGTTGGTCTAGGAAAATGATTGTCCGTCCTAGGCTGCCTCCGTGGCATTGGAATATTTCGGTTGGTCGGTGGTTGACTCTGCAGTCGTTTTCGTTAGATCGGCACAGCTGTGGTTGCCATGCCGACCAATGCAGACCATCCACCACAATTGATTTTGTGGGCATAGACACCACATCAACGTCAACAGTGTGTCATGATTTTAGCCTGCCGACAATTGGGTGATATTATTCCGATGATATTGAGCTTTGTGAATAAACAAATGTAAGAGAGGTCTGCCTCATTGCCACTAGACATCATCAATGTGCTCATGGACCCTAGCACGATTGATGTATCCTTTACAGACCACTTATACCAATGGGAGTCAAATGGGTATCTGATGTGAGTTGTATTGAATCGAAATGAGAACTCTTCACGTACTAAATCCCCCCAAAAATATTATCCTTACTGGACTTCTAGTATATATTTGCAATGACATTGTAAGCTGACATAATATTCTCGAACAATCAGTGTGTTGATCAGAGATTAACAGTCTTTTGCACTCAAAAAATAGTATGTAGATTTTTGGGCACACAACTCGTAGTATGTGGTAACTTTGTGGGCTTACGGTAATTGGGGGGTGCGTTGAATAATGAATGATGAAAAGATTATAAAAATATTGATTTGGTATTGACCCATGAGAGCTTACGATTAAAAATGGCGAAAATTGTGAGTATAAAATGTCGAAAAAGTTTAACTATAAAAATTGCGCATTGATGACAAATAATGTGTATGTAATAACGTTGAAAATCATGATAATTGAAGAACGGCCTGAAATGATCTTCAGCTGCTCTTTCACTTTTAGCCGCGAGCTCAGTGCATGACTGATCGAGAGCTTTCAAAGACGAGAGAGACAAAGAATTGAAGCCAGCGAAAATCGCGAACACACGCGGAAGGGATGGCTATACTGACTCCATATACCTAATTGAATTTATTACTCAGAAGAAATTGACGGCGTTTGTCCTATTCATCCTAGAGAGAGATGCGACGAGGTGTGAGGGGAATGATTAAGTGAAGTACTATATAATTAGATCTATTGCAGGGGTTAAAAGTTTTTACAAAAAGTGAATGACGGCAGTACCAACAGCAACTGCGACGCAAGTAAAAATGATGATGGAAGAATGTCGATACGGAGACATGAGTGTTGCGATGGTAAATAATTAACGTTAAAAAAACGACGGTAGTTTAGTGGTAGGAGCACTACAGAGTGCTGAGGTAGTTACCATACTAACTCTGTGTCATCACATGACGACGAGTATCGATACGTTAGTAAACAAGGTTCCAAGGTTGAGTACTTGAGCACTAGTAATTTGCTAACACGATACACGGAGGAAACAGATTTCCCCTAATAATAATGAACAAAAATAACGGAATGAGAATTTAAAAAAAACACGGACAATATGAAGGGGTTGGTTGATACCACTATAAGTAATGCAGCGAGAACAACAAGGAAGTGAAATCGCATCGAGTAAAAACACTGAACGAAAATTTCACAGCGGTGTGTAGATTCTTACTCGTGGAAAACATACTCACACCTTTGTGACGAGGGTTGGTTGGGGTTGCAAGTGGGTTAAACACAGGATCACAACTACATTATTAACGTCCTAGGGAAGTGCCATGGCCAAGGGCTTAGGTCCGCTAATTGATCCATGGAGAAGTTGGTGACGATGAAGTTTTGATGCGCGCGCGTTACGCGGTTGCCGTGAGTTGAGTTTTTTTTAGGGATGAACTGTCGAACAAGGCTTACGTGATAAGCGCTGAACCGATGAGCGCTAGGTCGCGTGGTGCTCCGTGGTGAGTAGTCGTAGACAATGAAGGGAATCCCGAGACGACTAGGGAGTGGAGTTGTTCTGATAGAAAGTCCACGCGTTGTTGGCTTGTTGTCTCCGCGACGAGACTGTCTGGACTGAGATGAGTTGACGACGTGGCATGTTGCTTGGCGGAATGACTGGTGATGACGGTTGATGAGGTGGGAGACTGATAAATGTTGACATATGATTGATGAGCAATGGAACGATGATTTCGGTGAGCACTACGTGTCGAGAGAACGCGATAGAGTTGGTGATGCTTGTCAACGTGGCGAGTGATGGTGGCATGGGTGAGTGCTAGAGACATCTAGCGCCAGCGGCTGAGTCCCAAAATCTTCGATCGCAACCTCCCGTGGTAGAGATGGCAACGGAAGGCGCGACAGTGCCCGTCCTCTCCAACAGATGGTCGGTGGTGTACTGCTGTGCGAGCTAGCTAGCTAGGCTGTGCATGAGCAGATGACCACAGCGAGCAGCAGTGGCAGACATGCGCAAATACAGACGCACGGAAATAATAACTGAATGCTACATACATGAATGAGTGTTTACAAACTATACAATTTGATATAGCATGTTCCAACAATAATTAAATTAGAAAATTCAATTATTAAGAGCGTAAAAGTATGTTAAGGTTACATAAGAACATTACCCTATTATAACATAGCTCGCTTGTTAATTTAGCACTTCTTATGAATGCTCTGGGTCTAACGGCTGAGCTACGAGTTGAGTGAAGTACAGCTAAGCGAGAGAGTTAAAGTGAAAGAAGGTATTGCTGACAATAAGTGAACGTTGTCTTGCAGGAATGATTGCTTAAGAACAATATGATATAACAGCGAGTAAAATAAAATGAGTAACGTCGTTTTACATAAATGAAATAGTTGTTTAAGTGCTATAGGAACATACAAATATTATAACATTGTTAATTTAACTTTCTTAAACACTACGTGATAACGTACGTACGTGGCAGTCTGTATAACAGTCGGGCGAGGAAATTTGAGTGGAAATGCAGCCCATAATATAATATGTTTGAGAAGGTCGGAGAATATTTGCTGTGCATAAATAGCAACACGATTGATGTGGAATGCTCAAAATAGACTTATGTAAGTGTAGAGACTGGTTATGCTGCTATGAATTATATTCAGGAGAGGTTGGTTTTTATTCATTGAGAAGAGTTGAGTGGAAATGAACAATGGGCGAGTGTACACATGAAATGAACACGTTATGTTTCTGGAATGTGGCGACGGTTGATGTTCTGCTTTAGAGGCAGCGGCGGTAATTAAGCGTGAAGGGAAGAATGTGCCGGCCTCAGGATAGTGTGGAGGAAGTGTATTACAATGGTATACAAGAGTGGCCGGTAGGCAGCTGTGTTCAGCATGCGACATTTCGCATGAGATGTTATGATGTAATGTGCTCACATGGATTGAAGAATAAATGAGAAATTACTTATGAAATATTTGAGTTACACTTGACTGCAAGAATTAATAAGCTGTAGTTATTACAGTAGTGATGCGCTAGTAAGATATTTGTAGTAGATAAAACACAGTGCGGTAATTATACACACAGAGAAATGTATGGTAATAGATAAATGTATATCGTAAATTCAACATGACGTGACTTATTGAATTTTCTCCAATAAGATTTTCCTTTTGAATTTACATATTTTGTACTGTTGAATTTAAATGATTTCGTCATGTAACTATTACATGAAGGCTAGAAACAAAAATAAGCTTTTCCTTATAAAATTATTCATAAACTATATTTTTAAATAAATGATGATCGCTTGGTATTCATTCAAGGTTGAAAGCGGTACACAAGCTTGAGTTTCTGATGATATCAAAAGAGGTAAAAGATCCGGGACGAGTGGGGTTCGAACCTGAGTCACTGAGCTATGAGATGGAGGCTGATACCACTACGCTGTCAGAGAATAAGAATTAAGAGGATCGATGAAGTATATATTGTTTCATTAATTATCTACATTATGATATTTGATTTAAGTTTAGCAAGGGAAACGGCGTAAGTTTGATGAATGGAATTTATGAAGACTTGTTGCGACGCAAGTTCATGCAAATTGACTCCTTATTAAGTATCATGTAATAGTTACCAGATTCATGTTGTGGCAACATGACATCCGGGAACATGGCCCAAAGAAGTGAAACACCGGCATAATTTATCAGATACATGTAAATTCAACAAGATCTAAAATCAATATGAAAATAATTATAGAGTCAAACAGACTATTTGCAGAAATCATGTTACATTTACATGTATATGGCTATGAACAGGTCAACATGACAAATATTGTACATTTTACAAGTCATTTTCTCTCTGTGTAGTAAGGCAAGTTCATAGTACAGACGAAAGCGAGGCGATTGGCTGCTGCAACTTTGATATATTGCTTACCATATCTAATTTGTAACGGATGTATAGCCTATGGATACTAAAAATAAATCTTCTGAAGCCTTTCTGTTGTAGGAATGAGCTCTTCAGTCTCCCAGTGCTCCATTTTTTGCGGGTAAATGTCTTTGAATTAATCAGAAAATCTAGGATTTCGAATTACCCTTCTCGTTTTCCTGTAAGGATAATAATAACATTGTACATGATACTCCTCGTTCGAACTCAGCGCATCGTTCAATGGAAATGTCTGGTTTGCTTCTTCATTGTCCAGTTATTGATCGGCAATGCCATCAATATTATGACTAAAATAACGATCTAGTTATTGTTCAAATCATTTAGTTAGATTATATACCCCGGACAGATTTCCTAGTAATTTTGGGTGCCTGCGTTGTAAGTATTACACATCGTGTTGCCCTCGTTTGCTTAGCGAAATTTCCGCAATTAAGATGGTCAGAAGTGTATGGGCGAGGCTTCGTTTCAACATGTGTGATCGTCAAATTGCAACAAGATCTAGTCCAAATGAAAAAAAACGTGGGACATAAGAAGGTGACGACAGAAAACGCTATTATCGTGTCGTGGGGAAAAAACATTACATTGTTATATGATAAAAATTATACGAATATTTTATTCAGAAAGATATATTTACATCAGCAGTTGCTCTACAGGGTTCATTGTCCGTGAAAATCCGGCTCAAAAACTATGGAAACTAATTCAAATATCTTCTTTCCTTCTCCTATGAATATTCCACTCGTTCAGACGCTATATTTTACTTCTTCTTATTAGAATATTTTGATCAGACCACTAAGGTCTGGTCCCAGGTTTGCATGAATTGGCATGACGTTGCAGTGTCTAACTAATGAAAATCTGATCCACGAATATTCAGTGACCACAAGCGAATCAATAGCCACTGAATATTCATGAAATGAGCACAACTCTCAAACTACCGGTCTGTCAGCAACCGTGCATAATTAATGGTGACAGAGAAGCGGAATTACCCGAATGCAGTTATGCAGCTCTGCTTCTCCGTCGTTGAATTAATGGTGACAGAGAAGACATTACAGCTTTGCAGATCAGAAAGGTTGTGATCGAGTTAACATCAACAGCTATGACAACCACTGAACACAATTTATATCGGCACAATTGAATCAAGAACCATGAAAACTGCCCACCGCAATGGTGCTGGCGAGAATAGCGTGGTGAACACAGATACGACAAAAACGTACGGTCGTTGTAGAGATGAATAGCTATCGCAGAAATCTTAACCACCAACAAGGATCATTGTTAACGGTAGGCTTAGCCACCAATTGAAATAAAACCGCCAGCAACTGTTGACTTTGTCAAAATAGAGACAGCGGCGATGCAAACGATCAAGAATAATTATAAGTTCCTCTCGCCGCTGATATGTTTTACTTCAAGCTCGGCATGGAGCTACGAATATATCATAATCTTAAGCCTCCGTAGCTATGACTGTAATTACAATGAATGGCTGCATATCTAAGACTCACGAGGCAGGGTTTATCTGGGGTAGAACAGTTAGCCAATATCATTAATAGCGTTAGGGAATGAAGAAAGTTTGATGTCATATCACAGGAGGTGCCTTTCTGAAGTCGACAGACATGGAAAAACATAAAATAATCGACCAAAGTTATAGGTTTGCCACGACTATTAAACTCAACTTACGACCACATCATCCAAAATCGTTGCCATCCTCCTCAGTGCTACCGGCGTCGTAAACATTTGCTTTACGAGATTACTCGAGATAAATTTCACGCATTAGGAGCTACGACAGAACAAACCAATATGAGATAGCATAAAATTATAGGCGCAACACAGCACGATGTCACAGATTTGGTGGCATATTCAAAATTAGATCAGGACGTTAATTTTGGTCATATTTTTCATGATTTTCTTCATACGCTGTAATATTGTTTGTAACCAAATAAATATCCTGAAAGCACTTCATATTCCTTTCGTATTTGGTGGCAATTGATCTCGTCCTCGACAAGCTAATTATTTACAGTACTGTAACTACTGATAAATAATATTCAGTTTATTTATTGATACTATTTAGCTCAATGGTTTCAGAGATTTTAATCAATCATGATTTGAAATTAAATAATACGTCACTGCCGTATTATTACGATGCGCTAGTTACAACTCACATGACTTGCAAATTCAGACAATTAAGTGGGGAATCTCATAACAGCAAACTAACGGGTGACTGCTTGAGAATAAGCCTTGCGCTTCTAATCTTTACCACCCTTATCAAATAAAATAATTGATCAATAATCATAATCCGGGCAAGCTAATTTTCCAAGCGAAGTATTTGAAGCTTGTTCGCACACAATTAACATATTTTTGCAGGGGGTTGACCTCATTTGACTAGTTGCTCATACAGGATAAAAAATATAACCGGCAATTCCCTTAACTTGTTATTTTACTCACTCTATGCAACGATTTTGTAACTGCATGCAATGGAAATTCGGGGTTCTGCTAAAGAAAACTAGTAGCTACAACAAGAAGGGTTAGGAACCTTACTATTGAGAGGTAAGCAGGGGGGCGGGATTTTGAAATAATAAGGCATCATCATGATCGGTATGGGAACATAGGAGGCGCACACATTTAAAAGGATTAAAAGAGTTTGTGGGATAACACAGGGTTCTGATTCAAGATCGGCATGACCGTGACTTTTTCATAGAGGCGTTTAATTAGAATTTGTCAGAAAAGGATGGTTTCCTCTGGATCACCTCATGAATGAAAAGGGCAAATATTCAATAAGCTGACAGTTTGATATTCATTAAAGTTAGAGGTGCAACGGAATGATCTGAAACGAAATTATCTCCCATCTTATGTTTTTATTTTGTTTTTGATTATTCTGGAGCTGTTGATTGTTTGATTGTACTGCACGTCGTACACTCGTTAGATAGGGTGTTGCCCGTCATAAACAGAAATTGTACTACACGACATACTCAAATTTGGACTGAACGTCCAACTCAGACATTGAACTGCACGTCATACTCAGATACTGTACTGCACGTCATACTCAGATATTGCATTGCACGCCATGCACTCGTTGGATATTGTACTGCACGTCATACACTCGTTAGATACTGTACTGCACGTCATACTATCGTTAGATACTGTACTGTACGTCATACTCTCGTTAAATACTGTACTGCACGTCATACTCTCGTTGGATATTATACTGTACGTCATACTCTCGTTGCATATTGTACTGCACGTCATACACTCGTTGTGTACTGTGCTGCACGTCATACACTCATTGGATACTGTTGCACGTCATACTCTCGTTAAATACTGTACTGCACGTCATACTCTCGTTGGATATTATACTATACGTCATACACTCGTTAGATATTGTACTGTACGTCACACACTCGTCAGCTACAGCACTGTACGTCATCCTCTCGTTATCAACTGTACTGTACGTCATACATGTTAGATACTGTATTGTACGTCATACTATCGTTGGATATTATACTGTACGTCATACTCACGTTGGATATTATACTGAACGTCATACACTCATTGGATATTGTACTGCACGTCCTACTCTCGTTGGATACTGTACTGCACGTTATACACTCGTTAGATACTGTACTGCACGTCATACTCTAGTTGGATACTGTTCTGCACGTCATACTCTCGTTGGATACTGTTCTGCACGTCATGCTCTTGTTGGATACTCTACTGCACGTCAAACCCCCGTTCACTTGTAAGCAACGCATTTAATAAACCGTATGATACATGGTTCCAAAACCAAAATTGTTTTTTACTTGTTACCCACTTACCTCTTATATCACAGGTTGCTTTAATACATATATGGAAATCTTATAAACTAATCTGTTACCCTATGTGACTCAGTTAATGTAATTCATTTCCCCCACTCATTCGATATTTTCAGAAATGTATCTTACTACATCCTACTTTTTTTATCAGACACTAACATCTGACTAGGCAAAAAAGCATATCCAAGTGATAATAAGCCTTATGCCGATATATCACTTCGGTAACTCTCTCCGGCCCTCCCTCTCAACGTAAATCATAGGAAAGCCTCACTGTTCACCATATTCCTCGCCCAACGATCAAAGTGGAGCCCCAAGTTTGATTTTAAAAACTCCTTATGAAGCAAGTTGTTTTACCTGCCAAACTTGGATTAAGTTGATGGGAGTAGATTAAGTTGAGGGGAATTCAACACTCAAATGTCCTTTAGTGGACCACGTGGTGGACCCACTCTATCTTCGCTGGCTTAAGAACTCTGGAAATATTTTAGTTATTTCGAACCAATTCAGTTGGACTGAACTGTGGTAAGTAAATGCATGCGGTGTGAAGCACGTTATGGTCTACAACGTACTGATTCAAGGAGAGTTAATACGTTGTATAGTTCTGTTCTTTTCCATCAGAACAAGATAATAAATTTCCTTCAGTCCGATTTGAAACTGCTTCTTGAGGCATAACTTTTATAGGCAAAGTGACCGCCCAAGAACCCAGTAAAAAATCATGATTTTGACGAATGGGGTCTTACATATGCAACGTGTATCCTTCGGTCCTATTTAAGCAACCGCTGTCTTTCACGGTGGTGTATCTTAAAATTGTCGTTGTTCATTATTCCTTTCATCGCCTTTTTTTCTTCATTTTACGGCGCAGATCATTTACATATACTAAATCATTTTGAATGTTTCACTGACTCATTCAATCACTTCAACCTGAGTGATTCCTCGGCAAGAAATGGTCCAAAAAATTAAAGCATGTATCGTGCTCTATTGGATATATCATATACATCACACAACCAGGATATAAAAAACGATATTGTTCTGCTACATATCCAAATCGATATATATATAAACTCAATCGAAGAGAATAACAAAAAAAGGTTCAGACGATGATATGTCAGAGATGACGTGTCAGGTGAGTATTATTCTTTGATGTCTCTTCGTATGAATGCATAAATCATTGCAGTAAACTTCATAACTATTGATGGGGTTCTGTCATCAGCAGCACCAGAGTTTGGAACTACGATTGTGTCGCCCTGATCATGTGTATTAATTTGATATTGTATTTTATTTCTGTTGTATTAATGTTTTATCAATTTATGCCTGGAGGCATAGTTTCCTTGGCTCTGAAGTTTTCGTCAGGTACTGAGAATAAAGTTCTTTATGTGTGAAATATCTTGACAAATCACTTCTTGAGCTTTTTTGTAGATGTTTCAATAGGATATAATTTCGATATTGCTTGACAGAATGAATCATAAACACTATCGAAATGATGAAGACGTACGACAGATCCACTCAAAAGTATTATGTACCCAATATGAACCAATTCTAAATACTTATCCGCCCTTGAAAGATCATCATGTTGAGCTGGTACGAGTCAAGTGGGAGCTCGACCTACTTATTTGTCATACGTTCATTTGGGTGCTCGCAGAAGGTCGTTTTCAATTCACTCAGTTAAAAAAAAATTACGCTTATCATTACTGACACGTTATCAAATTGACCCTTTTCTACGAACATATTTTAACCCCCTGACATGACTCAGCGGATTGAGAGGGGGGGCTGCTCTTCATTATCGGAGGACAAATAAAACCAACTTCCATTGGCAAGATTCAAAGGAAACGAAACAACATTTTCCCTCTTCTTCTCTCGACCATAGCAGTAGCAATAAATATAGTAATGTAAGGTCCACTATAATCTTTTTCTGATTGGGAAGGATTTCGAAGCAATTCAAACTTAATTGACGGAGAAGTCATTTTGAGGAACATTTAATCGCTAAGCTCGAAATCTCATTCATTACTTACACAGATTTACTTACACTTACACTCACAAACATTTACTTACACTTACATTTACACACATTTACTTACACTTACACTTACACACATTTACTTACACATACACACATTTACTTACGCACATTTACTTACACTTACAATTACACACATTTACTTACACGTACACTTAAACACATTTACTTAGACTTACACTTACACACATTTCCTTACACTTACACTTACACACATTTACTTACACTTACACTTTCACTCACACTTACACTTACACTTACACTTACATGCACATATTTATTAATAACTGCGATTAGCAAAATTGTACCTGTGAAATTGTCCTTGGAATTTCATTTAATTCTAATGGCATCGTAGTTACACAATCAGTGGACAGAGACCACTTCATTTCGTAGGCTAAGTTTCCGGTGGAATTATATTGAAAGGTTGGAATGGGAATTGTTTCAACTGTTATACCATGAACGCGTAAATTGAAGAGTCCATGAGAATGGTTCAGCAATGTTAATTTGCAATCAATGCTCATTTAATGAGTTTATTAAAGTCCCAGTCATTGATGATTATAATATTCATTTTGTAATATTCAGTATGCTGATCATCCAATATGTATTTCATAACAGAGTTCATAACGTGAATAAGAAGTTTAAATGCATAAAGATGTATTCCCTCCATCTCATCGCAAATGATGGAGAATTCTAGAAAATGACTCCAGCATCCTCGATCAAAGAGAAACCTTTCGAATTAGATCAATCAGGATTTCTGAATTAAACTCATTTCCAGGTAAAACGAAATTTTGAATATTTCCAGACATATCCCATCACTTAGTTAATATCCTCCAAGTCATTGGTAGCGTGAGCTGCTATGGAGACAACATTTGGTGCTTGAATATTCCTAATATTAACTTAGAGGAAATAATATTTCATAAATTGTCCTTTGCATCCCAACGATCATATAAAAAAAACGATCAAATCGATCTCAAATCATTATTGTTCAATAATTCAAAACAAAAGCAAACATTTCATTGAGCTGTTAATTTATAAAAAAAATATGTAAAATGAGTTAAGTCAACTGACATTTCCGTAATCATGACAATATAATGTTTACATTGATCCTTCATTTGGAAACGAGGAGTTGGAAATGTTCAACCTAGGATTTTATATTACATAAACTCATATAATGTTCGGCGAACGAATCACAAATTTTGGATCTGATAACATAGTTAACATGACAGATTATGTATGCGCACGATTGAAATATTTCAATTTGCCTCCAGTGAGGATAGGAAACAGGAAAACAAACACATTGGAAATTACACCTCTAAATATACAAATAATTGCAATGGAAAATGAATAAAAGGAAATATAATCAAATTCAAAAATTGGTTTATGTAAAAGTCAATCCAGGACAATTTTAATTTACCTCGTTTTAATATCTGTCGCAGTAGAATTCCAAGTTTTAGGAACTCTGAATCAACAAAAACAAACAGTTGGATTCGTGTTGATTAGTTACGGTGCATTTGCACTTTCTATCGTGACGAAGATCAAACATAGGGTTGTTTTTTACGAAATAATCGGAATCTATGTAAGTAAATTGGAACAATAATTTGTAAAGAAACACTGCAGCGGGAAATTTAATGAAGTGCCGCGGTGGGAGTATAATTCCGTTGACAGATGAGCGGCAACATGTGGGCACGTCTGCAGGTATGGGGTAGTGTTCTAGTGACACGATTGTGACTGAGAATGATAAGCTTTTGGCTCGCTCTGTAGGTAGAAGCATACATGTTAAGACAGTACATCAGAAAGGGATGAATAAGGTAGCAATATAAAAAAGTTTTTATCGAAATTATTCGGAAATTTAAAATTTTGTACAGAATACCACACGGAAGAGATGTGACAATTCCAGTAAGTCTCTTGTCTACTGTTACACCGAAAGACTCTGTTTATGTTTCGATCACAATAGGTTCACCTTTCAAATTGACCTTTATGTTAGAAATGGGTATTTTATTCCGGGAAAGTATCACAGCCTGCGTCTTGTCGACATTTATCTTTAACATATTAGATGTAAGCCATTTTGGAATGTGCACCGTTGAATTGATTATTATTAGTAATGGCAAACAACAATTTGCTGTGAGAAATTAAAATGTCATTAATGTAGATATGATAGATACGAGGTCCCTGGAGCGACCCTTGTGGTACTTCAATTTCACTAACAGGAAGCGAACCGACTAATGACCGTTGTTTATTCCAACTAATTATGTGCTTTCTAGAAAAAATATAATGCCTGTCCTAATTTCGCCACCTACATTTCATGGTTACTCCCTGGATACTGCCGGTCATAATTTCGCCACCTACATTTCATGGTTACTGCCTGGATACTGCCTGTCCTTATTTCGCCGCCTACATTTCATGGTTACTGCCTGGATACTGCCTGGATACTTCCTGTCCGAATTTCGCTACCTACATTTCATTGTTAACGCAATTGAAAGCTTTGCCACGGTCCATAAAAGAGGCAACACTGACTTTCCCAAAATCGAACCCTATCATCACCAGGAAACACACACCTTGAGTACCAGATGCACCATTGAAATCATTATTGAAGGCATTTGAAATCACTTGAGGATCACTGAAAACCCATACAACCTAATAATTGAATGTGTATTACACTGGTAATTATATTCATAAGACTTGGTAGTACATAAACGAGAGTGAGGCCAGTATGTAGTCATCGGATGGTTTCTATGATGTTAGTAACACTTCAATATTCCTGTTAGAAACACCTTCAATATTCCTGCTTGTAACACCTTCAATATTCCTGTCGGTAAAACCTTCAATATTTCTGTTAGCAATACCTTCAATATTCCTATTAGTAACACCTTAGATATTCCTCTCAGAAACACCTTCAATATTGCTGTTGGTAACACCTTCAATATTCCTGTTAGTAACACCTTCAATATTAGTAGATAGTATCTGTGCATAAACCGCTTTCTAGAGTCATTTTGGTGGGCGGGGGGTAGGACGCGATGCATGCAACCTTGACTCAACCGGTTTGTACGGGGTAAGCGCAGCGGGGGGGGGGGCGGGCGGAAGGAACTGGTTTCACGCG
>SDVV010019223.1:0-13581 GCA_016164225.1 Gammarus roeselii | reverse complement strand
GATGGTAGGAATGCTGGGAGATGGTAGGAATGCTGGGAGATGGTAGGAATGCTGGGAGATGGTAGGAATGCTGGGAGATGGTAGGAATGCTGGGAGATTGTAGGAATGCTGGGAGATGGTAGGAATGCTGGGAGATGGTAGGAATGCTGGGAGATGGTAGGAATGCTGGGAGATGGTTGGAATGCTGGGAGATGGTTGGAATGTTGGGAGATGGTTGGAATGTTGGGAGATGGTAGAAATGCTGGAAAATGCAGAGATGCTGGGGAATAAGAATGCTTGGAGATGGTAGAAATGGTTGGATATGGTAGGAATGTAGGGAGACAGTTGGAATGCTGATAGGTGACAGGAATGATGGGAGATAATTGGAATGCTGGGAGATGACTGGAATGCTGGGAGATGGTTGGAATGCTGGGAGATGGTTGGAATGCTGGGAGATGGTTGGAATGCTGGGAGATGGTTGGAATGCTGGGAGATGGTTGGAATGCTGGGAGATGGTTGGAATGCTGGGAGATGGAAGGAATGCCCTGAGTGTAAAGAAACGCAGGGAGATGAAAGGAACGCATGGAGATGAAAGGAATGATGGAAGATGAAATGGATACTGGGAGGTGGAAGGAATGCTGGGAGATGGTAGGAATCCAGAAAAATGGTGGGAATGCTGGAAGGTTGAATTCATGTTAAGGAGCAACATTGATGACAATTTCTGATATACCTAAATAAAAAGTAAAACCCTCTCAAGCATATTCTTATGGTTTCAAGTTTGCTACATGGTTAGCAATTTCAATTATGAGTATTGGCAGCAAAATAATAAAATTATCATGAAACATTTCAAAGATAAATTACATTACATTTTTGGACATATAGTGAGGATGGCAGAAGTGAGTAGGCAATGGCCTTAAGGAAGACCAAAGTTTGGATGCATGGTATGAAGCAGGTTTTAAGGAAGTGTTACATCAGTGTGGAGGCAGCAAGAGAGAATGCAATAAAGAAGAGATTTAAGTGTGAATTGAGTTTTCTAGTGGCTCTGATGCCCTTTCCTGCTCATGGCATCTCCTTGAAAAATGGAATGGATGTAAGTGTGGGAGGGACGACAATTATGGCACAGCAGTTGTCAACCATCAAAAGCTGATATACCCTGCTGCTGAAATTGATCTTGGACCTTACTCCTAACCTGCAGTGATTGTTGAGGGGTACGTGTGCAGGAGTATGAACGGAGTGTGAGTTCCGTCTTGTGGTCAGCCACCTGTCCCTTTGTTATAGGGTTCAGCCTAGCATCACTATCTGTATATTTAGATTTACACTTTTAGTATGGTGTTCAGTATCAAGATATGTTTATCTACTGATAATGCTGAAGAGTAAAAATTAGAGATAGCTTGAATAAACTAAAATAAATGCAATGATGAATTAGGAGTGGAACCCCTGAATGACAGTTCTTACCTAACCACATCAAATTATACCACAACGAGGTTCTTTCCACTCCAATAAAACTAAGTTCTTTTGATAATGAGGACCAAATAGATTAGGATGAAATAATTTAAAGTGATGTTAAATAACATCTAAGGTAGCTGGCCAGAGGAGGAAAATATTGAACAAACAAGAAATAAGCTCATAATTGAAATTGACAATGGTTTATCTACAATTATTTGAAAAAAAAAATTCCACCATCACAGGGTTTTTATTGAGTGGAATAGAACATGCAATCAGATGCAAGATGTAGACAGCCAGTAGTTTTTGGAGAGTGAAGTTGTACAGGAGATGTGGGCTGAGTATTTTGATTAATTGTTGAATGTTTAGGATGTCAAGAGAAGCTGACATTGTTGCTGTGGGTGGCAGTTTTGGGAGCAAGAATTTTTGTGAGCAGTACTAATGAAAAGGTGCTGGTAGAGAAGATGAAAGCAGGGAAAGCTTCTAGTTTGGACGCAATTGCAACAGAGGTTAAAGTGGGGTGGGGTAATGGTAGTCTAATTATTGGTGAGGCTAGGTAGTAAATTTGAGTTTTGTGTTGGAGGTGGAGCTAATTGAGTTTTGCAGTGCTTGAATTGTTTTGAAATAGAAGAGCTTACAAGATCAAAATGAATGTAGAAACTCATGAGACATCAGTTTGTTTTGGATGGTGTGGGACACCTTTTAGAGAGATGTATCATTGTAGAGATTGCAGTAGAGAGTGCAATGGATAGGCGTGAGTGAAGAATAATTGTAAATGAATGATCTTTGACACAGCCTTGATGCACTTTCCGGTCTTTGAGGCTTGTTGAGAAACAGGCTAAACATGTGGGACGGACCGTGTGGGGAAGGGCCCAATAATAATGACAAAGCACAGGTAAAACAGTGGAAACTGTTGGTTTTGTTGCTCAAACTGATCTGGGACCTCACTCCTGCCCGGGGGAGGGCCCGGCAATAATGGTGTAGCTGCGGTTCAACAGTGTAGGCTGTCGGCCTGCTGCTGAAATTGATCTGGGACCTCACTCTTAACCTGTAGAGCGTTAAGTAGTGATGTGCCAAAATATCGGTATCGGTGGATATCAGCCATTTTAGATGGTATCGGTATCGGTGAAAGATGGCCGATACATTGAAATATATTGGTGTCACATAACAGCAAAATACCTAATACCTAAAATAAAGGAGAGGACTCGTGATGTGCTTGTAATTTACCCTTATTTTATAGGTGGCCGGGGCGTTAGAATCTTTGCTCCCATATCCACCGCGTGTCGTAAAAGGCGACTAAGAGAGCGCCCCGTAGCCGGGAGTAGAATCGTGCTACCGTAACCCCTGCGTGTCGTAAAAGGCAACAAAAAGGGGCGAAGCGGAGGGATTAGGAATCCCATTCTCTGTAAAACCCTTCCTCAAAGACGGCAAGACGAGCGGGGGGAAGAGAGGCTCACGCATCTCCGAACCCTACTGTAAGGGTTGCTGGATGTGCGTGGCTGTAGTACAAATGATGTTAAGAGGAGGGAGATTGGTGAGATGTTTGTGAGGAGGAAGTTTGATGTGTTGGCGCTGAGTGAGACGAAATTGAAAGGTAAGGGAAAAAGTGAGTTTGGTGTGGTAAGTGGATGAAAGTCCGGTGTGTAGGAAGGTTGGGCACGAGAAGGGGTGGTTTTGATATTGAGTGATCGGTTGGCTAGTTGCGTTACTGAGTGAAAGGAGGTGTCCTCAAGATTGATGTGAGTGAACGTCAAGTTAGGCGTAGAACGATGGGTATTTGTGAGTGCTTACAGACCTGGCAGCAAGAGGAGTGAAGAGGTGAGGGAGCAATTCTGGACTGACCTGAGTGAGTGTATTAAGAGTTTTGGAGGTAATTTCAATGTAGTTGTACTGGGTGACCTTAATGGGAGGGTTTGAGATGTAGTGGTGGAGAATGTGATTATTAAGGTATGGCGTTCCCGGTAGAAATGACAGTGGGAAAAACCTGATAGGTCTGTGTAAGGAGCAGGAGTTAGTGGTCGGGAACAGTTTGTTCATGAAGCGTGACATCCACAAGTACACATAGCTAAGGATGGCTCATGGTGCAGTGGTGAAGAGAGCACTGATGGATTTTGTGCTGGTATCGAGGAGAGTGGTGGGGAGACAGTTGGATGTGCGGGTGTTGAGAGGAGAGGGTGGAGGAGTGTCTGACCATCTGCTGGTGGAATGTAGATTAAGAGTGGAGCAGAAGTGGAAGGGCAACAAACGAGTGGGAGGAGGAAGAGAGGTAGTGAAAGTGAGAGGACTGAATGTGAGAAGTAGAGCCAAGGAGTTCCAACAGGCGTTGCGTGAAGAATATAACAACGTGAGAGGACAGGACCTGAGAGATGTGGAGGAAGAATGGGAGGCGTTAAGGGATGCATTGCTGAGATGTGCAAGGCAGGTGTGTGGTGCGCGCCGTGTGGGCGGGTGCAGAAGGAAAGGTTGCGAGTGGTGGAACGAGGAGGTCACACTAGCGGTGGCACGGAAAAGAGGAGCGTTTGAGGAGTGGTTGCAGGTGAAGTCTATGGTGGCTTATGAAAGCTACAAAGAGAGGAGAAGCGAGGTGAAGCAGGTGCTGAGAAGAGCCAAAAAGAACGCTGATGCCCGGTGGGGTAGACGGTGGTGCCAGAATTTTGAGGAGAACAAAAAGATGTTCTGGAAAGAGGTGAAGAGGGTGAGAAAGGAGACCGGAAAAGAGGAAGTGGTGGAAGATGAAAATGGTCAGTTGTTGTTGGGAAGTGGTGATGTACGGAAGAGGTGGGCCGAGTATTTTGATTGAGTTGTTGAATGTCGAGGATGACTGAGAGGTTGTCATTGTTGTTGTGGGTGGTGGTGCATGGATGCCAGTTTTGGGAGAGAGACTATTGGCGGACATTCCAGGGTAGAGGTGCAGGAGGCGGTGGAAAAAATGAAAGCAGGGAGAGCCCTTGATTTGGATGGGATTGCGACTGAGTGCTTGAAGAAGGGTGGAGTAACGATTGTCGAATGGTTGGTGAGGTAACTGATTGAGTGGCGCAGTGCCTGCATTGTTCTGCTATATAAGGACAGAGGAGATAAAAATGAATGCTGCAACTCGAAAGGTATCAGTCTTTAATGTGTGATTGGTAAGTTGTACGGGAGAGTGCTGATCAAAAGGATTAGACACTGTACAGACTGCGCAATTGGAGAGGAACAGTGTGACTTTAGAAGTGGTAGAGGGTGTACCGATCAGATTTTTGCAGAGAGACAGTTCAGTGAGAAGTACCTTGCCAAGGGAAAGGACGTGATTTGTGCCTTCATGGATCTGGAGAAAGCATACGCCAGGATTGACAGGGAAGCGCTGTGGAGGGTGTTGCGTTTGTATGGAGTGGCAGACATCTGTTGAAAGCGGTGCAGAGTTTCTATGCTGGCAGCCGAGCATGTGTCAGAGTGGGAAGCGAGGCGAGTGATTGGTTCACAGTGAAAGTGAGACTGAGACAAGGCCGCGTGATGTCTCCCAGACTGTTCAATCTCTATATAGATGGAGTGGTCAGAGAGGTAAACGCGAGTGTGCTGGGTCGTGGCTTGGAACTATTTGAAGCGAATGGGCGGAGTTGGCAGTTGAGCCAGTTGTTATTTGCTGATGAATCCACCTTGATTGCAAATTCAGAGGAGAAGCTATGTAGGCTAGCGTCTGAGTTTGGTAGAGTGTGTGAGAGGAGGAAGCTTCGAGTGAACGTGGGTAAGAGTTAAAGTAATGAGATGCTCAAGGACTGTCGATGCGAGCAAAATTAGTGTCACCCTAGATGGAGTGCTCTTGGAGGAAGTTCTGTGTTCTAAGTATCAGGGCTCCCATGTGGAGAGAACTGAACTAGTGGAAACTGAAGTGAAGGCGCGATGTAAAAGTGTTGGGTGCACTGAAGAGTGTAATAAGCTGTACGACGTTGGGGATGAAAGCAAAGAGAGGGCTGTATGAGGGTGTTGTTGTCCCAACTGTGCTCTACAGAGCTGAGACTTGGGAGGATGAGAGCAGAGGAGAGAAGCAGGTTGAATGTTTTCGAGATGAAATGTTTGAGGAGCATGGCTGGAGTAACGCTGAGAGACGGGATCACCAACGACGTGTTTCGAATCAGAACAGGGATGGTGAAGAAGTTGGAGGACAGAGTGGATTCGCGTGTTCTGAGATGGTTCGGGCAAATGGAGTGGATGGATGAAAGGAGATTGGTGAAAAGGGTGATGATATGCGGAAGGAAGTGGTCGCAGGCCTAGAGATAGACCACAGTATGGGTGGATGGATGGTGTCAAGCAGGCGTTAGAAAGAAGAGACATGAATGTGGAGGTGGCGAGAGAGCGTGCAATGAACAATGGAGTGATTTTGACGCTACTCTGGTGTGCTTTCCCGCCCTTGGTATCCCGTTGTCGGGATGGTCGTGGGTGGGGGGGCCCGGCCATCATGACGCAGCGGGGGTAAACCAGTGAAAACTGTCGGGCCCTGATGCTGACGACGGATCCTCGGACTGCACTCGTGAACCAGAGTGTATGTTGCGGGGGTATTAGCCAAACCCTTTAGCACAAAAGAGCCAAGTTGAGCAAGTGTGAGCGTATGAAGGTGTGAGGTGCGCTTTGCCGCCGACCACCCTCCGTTCTCGGGGATGCGGCCCAGTATCTGTATCTGTATAATATAAAATGAAATATGATTAATAATTTAAAGTCCCACAAGATCCACTGAGGTATACTGTCTATTCAGTCTATGTATCAATAGTTTTTTTTTTATCTATGTGGGCATAAAATTTACGTAAGTGGAAATGTATACTTCAACTATTGAATCAAAATTATGGAAAAGTATCGGTATCGGCAAAGTATCGGCTATTTTTAGTATTGGTAGTATCGGTATCGACCAATTCTTTGGTATCAGTATTGGTATTGGCCAAATTTTTGGTTTTGTCCCATAGATTTTATTATAGATTTTATTTCAGAAAATATGCTGGAGGTGTTTGCAGTTGGTGAGATTTGGCTTGTACGCTCGATTTGCTCTTCTTTTGTTGAGGTTCATGGGTTTTCTGTTGTAAGAGGAGATTTGCATACTGGAGTGAGAAAACACGGTTTTTGTTTGGATTTGAAAAAATCACTGAAGTATGAGTATAACGTATGACTTGCCATACCTAGCAGCAGTCTTTCTGGTTCAACATGATTTGTGGATTTTGGCTGTTCATAGACCTCCATCATTTAGTGATCAGGAAAATCTGATCTGATAAGTTTGACTAGTGACTTCTGTGTTGGTCGTGAGGTGGTCGTGTTGGGGGATTTCAACCTGCCCTCAGTGAAGTGGTCGGATGAGTTGGTGCAGGAAGAGAATGTTGACTTGACGGATCAACTGTTTTTGGATTGCTTTGAATCTTGTGGCTTGCATCAGTGGGTGAGGGAGCAGACTTTTCTTTTGTCCGGCAACATTCTAGATTTATTTTTTACAAGCGAGCCAGATCATGTTGAGGATGTTGTTGTTAAGGCTCCTTTTCCGAGGTGTGCTCACTTGCCTGTTATTTGTGATTATTTGTTTGTGAATGTCTTTGAGCCTGATGTTGCATGACACCAAGCTCAGAAATATTCTTGGCACCGAGGATAACTACGGCGCTATTTCCGAAGCATTATCGAGAATTGATTGGCCTCTTGAATTTGTTTGCCTGGGTGTTTGTGAGGCATATAGTGTATTCCTCACTATACTGAGGAGTCTGATAGACTTGTATGTGCCTCTGACTTGAGACTTGCCTAGGGTACCATGGTCTGTGAGGCCTCCCCACAGGTTGGAGGTGAGGAGAGCAAATGTGTGGGATGAGTACAAGACTTCAAGAAAGAGATTTGGCAAAAATGATCAAAATACTCTGGAGTCACTAGCTATCTTTCTTGATCTCGACTGTCAGTTTCGAAATCATGCTTTGTTCAGCCGATCTCAGTACAAAGAATACCTTATGCAACATTATAGTGACTCCCCAACGCTGTTCCATGCTTATATACAAAGTAAGAAGAAAGGCCGTCTTGAGGTTGGACCACTTTGTAATGCAGGTAGAGTTGGTTTACAATCCACTGGAGATGGCTGAGCTCCTGTTATCTGTCTTCTCTGACGTATATAGAGAGGTTCTTACCTTTGCTTTACCTTTGCAGCCCTTCCACCTTCCAGGGGCTCAGCATACCCAGTCGTCAGGTGCACCGAGCCAGGAGAGGCCAGCATAACCATGCGCGCCAGCACCTACAAAGACTCCACAGAGCAACAACGGGAAGATGCTGGAAGAGATGCGCACCATTGACTTCCAGAGAACAAACCCAAAGCCCCTCGCATGAAAACCCAAAGCACAACTACCACCCCGCAGAAAATATATACATATATATATATATATATATATATATATATATAAGAAACAAAACAGAAGCAAGCTACAGGACGAATCACTCCACACTGACTTGCCAACACGACTGGGAACGCAGTCGTGTTGGCAAATCACTACAAAGACCAGCAGCTCGACATGACCATGAAACTCAAGACCAACATATACATGAACTCCCAAATCACGATGAACTTGGACGAACTCCAAACGAGCACCCTGGAGACTGTAAACAGCCTCTGCACCGGGACCAATCCAACCAGCAAAACATCTTCTGAAACATAAAACAACACACTAGCTAGATTTCAACGACAATTTTCATGAAGCTGCAGTCTGGAATACTTTGTCAAGGTCTCCCTGCAAAGCAGACACACCACCAACAACATCACGACGTTGGGAAACAAAATAAATTTTATAATCATCAGCAAATGCGCCAAACTTAGATACAAGGCAATCCGTCAAGAAATGAACATATATGAGAAAGAGGACTGGACCCAAGACTGAACCCTGTATAATCCCCACTCAGAACATCCCTCTGCTCACTATTCACACCATCAACGTCAACACGCATGATTCGGGAATGAAGACAACTGCCAATCCACCTCAATACAACCTCAGAAACTCCAAGTGCCTGCAAGATCAGAAGCACAATGGGATGAGAAACAACATCAAATGCCTTTGAAAAATCAAGCATAGTAATATCTACCACCAAACCAGCATCAACAGATTTAACTACATCCAAATAGACCAGCAACATCTGATCCTCTGCTGATCTAGCCTTCCTTAATCCAAACTGCGTGGAATAAAGGAACTGGTAGGAGTCAAAATGGTCTATCTTCTCAGTAGCAACAATCCTTTCCATCGATTTGCAGCAAACAGAGGTAGGCTAACTGGATGATGATTGAGGGGATCATATTTAGATTTACTTTTAAAAATTAGAATCACAAATGAACTCTTCCATGCATCAGGGAGCATTCCACTACGCAGATGAAGGTTATAGATTATAAGGAGAGGCTGTGTCAATTGCACAGCACACTCCTTTAGCAACTTTGGGTTGAGTCCATCCATGCCCATTGCTGAACTAACATAGACATTTCGAGATCATAGACATTTTGAGATCCAACGGCAAACTCGCTCATTTCGCCATCAAATAACTGGAAAGGAGCAGGATTGGGAGGAATATCCTCTCTATATGCATCAGAGAAGGCAGATGACAGGAGCTCAGCCATCTCCAGTGGATTGTAAACAAGCTATCCACTTGCATTGCAAAGTGGTCCAACCTCAAGACGACCTTTCTTTTTCCTTCGTATATTAGTATAAGGTATTCCTTGTACTGAGATCGGCTGAACAAAGCATGATTTCAAAACTGATAGTTGAGATTAGGAAACATAGGTAGTGACTCCAAGTATCTTGATCATTTCTGCCAAACATTCTTCTTCAAATTTTGTACTCATCCCACGCATTTGCTCTCCTCACCATCAACCCGTGAGGAGGCCTCACCGACCATGGTTCCCCTAGGCGAGTCTCCAACAAGAGGCACATGTAAGTCTTTCAGACTCCTCAGAATAGTGAGGAACATAATATATGCCTCACAAACACCCAGGTAAACAAATTCAAGAGGCAAATCAATTCTCGATAATGCTTCGGAAATAGTGCCGTATTTACCCCGGTGCCAAGAATACTTCCGAGCTTAATGTCATGCAACATCAGGCTCCAAGACATTCACGAACAAATAATCACAAATAACAGGCGAGTGAGCACAATTCGGAAACGGAGCCAAAACAACAACATCCCCAACATGATCTGGCTCGCTTGTAAAAAATAAATCCAGAATGTTGCCAGACAAGAGAAAAGTCTGCTCCCTCGCCTACTGATGCAAGCCACATGATGCACAATCCAAAAACAGTTGTTCTGTCAAGTTAACATTCTCTTCCAGCACCAACTCATCCAACTACTTCACCGAGGGTTGGTTAAAATCTCCCAACACAACCACAACCACCTCACGACCAGCAGAGAAGTCACTCATCAAACTCATCAGGTCAAGATTTTCCTGATCACCATATGATGGAGGTCTATAAACAGCCAAAATCCACAAATCAAGTTGAACCAGGAGGACTGCTGCTCCTTTCCAGTTATTTGATGGCAAAATGAGCGAGTTTGCCATAAGGTTTCGGAATGTCCATGACGTTCTGGCGGGGCTCAATGTTAGTTCAGCAATGGGCATGGATGGACTCCACCCAAAGTTGCTGAAGGAGTGTACTGTGCAATTGACACAGCCTCTCTTTATAATCTTTAACCTTTATCTGCAGAATGGAATGCTCCCTGATGCATGGAAGAGTTCACTGGTGATTCCAATCTTCAAAAATAAATCTAGATATTATGCCCTCAACTATCGTCCAGTTAGCCTCACCTCTTTTTGCTGCAAATCGATGGAGAGGATTTTTGCTGCTGAGCTGGTGGACTATTTTGAGTCTTACCAGCTCCTCTCTTCCAGACAGTTTGGATTTAGGAAGGCTAGATCAAAAGAGGATCAGGTGTTGCTGGTCTATTCGGATGTAGTTAAGTCTGTTTATGCTGGTTTGGTGGTAGATATGATCATGCTTGATTTTTCAAAGGCATTTGATGTTGTTTCTCATCCCATTTCACTTCTGAAGTTGCAAGCACTTGGAGTTTCTTAAGTTGTGCTGAGGTAGATTGGTAGTTTTCTTCATTCTCGAATTATGTGTGTTGGAGTTGATGGAGTGAATAGTGGGCCAAGGGATGTTCTGAGTGGGGTTCCACAGGGTTCAGTCTTGGGTCCAGTCCTCTTTCTCATATATGTTAATTTTTTGAGGGATGGCCTTGTATCTAAGTTGGGCGCATTTGCTGATAAAAATAATTATTTGAGTTCCCAACGTCATGATGTTGGTGGTGTGTCTGATTTGTAGGGAGACCTTGACAAAGTATTCCAGACTGCATCTTCATGGAATTTGTCATTGAACCCTAGCAAGTGTGTTTTTTTACATTTCAAAGGACGTTTTGCTGGTTGGATTGGTCCCGGTGCAGAGGCTGTTTACATGCTTGGGGGTGCTCGTGTGGAGTTTGTCCAAGTTCATCGCGATTTGGGAGTTCATGTGGATGTTGGTCTTAAGTTTCATGGCCATGTCAGAGAAGTTGTGAGACAAGCTGCTGGTCTTTGAAGTGATTTATTAAGGTCGACAGTTAATAAAAGCCCTAATTTTATGGTCACACTCTTTGAGGCACATGTCAGGCCCATTTTTTATTATTGCTAGTGTGTGTAGAATTTTGGTTAAGTCCAGGATGTGAAGTTGCTTGAGTTTGTTCAGAGGAGGTGGACCAAATAGGTGCATGGTCTGTCTGAGATTCCCTACCTGACAGGCTGATGGCTCTCACTTTGTTTTCAATCAAGGGCAGGTTACTAAAAAGTGACCTCATGAAGTATTGGAGAATTCTGTGTTGTGACACAGAGGGTTTTGATTTGTCCATTCTGTTCCAAAGGTTGCTGGATGGTAGGATGCGGGGACATCAGCACAAACTCTTGATGCCCGGCTGCTCTGTGGATGTGGCAAGGAGGTTTTTTAATGTTCAATGCATTAGGATATGGAATGAGCCGCCTGCTGCTGTTGTCGAGTCTGCTACCATTTCTGCTTTCAAAGCAGGGTTGGCCGAGTTTATGGGGAATAGGTTGTTTGAGTGCTAAGGTTTTACGTTCCCAGTCGTGTTGGCAAGTCTGTAGTGTGATTTGTCCTGTTGCTTGTTTATGTTTTTGTTTTTTTGTGTAGATGTATTTGCTTTCATTGTTTTCTGTGGGGTTGTAGTTTTGGTCTGTGTTTTCATGCAAGTGGCTTTGGGTTTGTTCTCTGGAAGTCAATGGCGCGCATCCCTTCCAGCATCTTCAAGGTGTTGTTCAGCGGAGTCTTTGTAGGTGCTGGCGCGCATGGCTGTGCTAGCCTCTCCTGGCTTGGTGCACCTGACGAGGGGGTATGCTGAGCCCTTGGGGGGCTGCAAAGGTAGGAATCAAAGGTAAGAATCTCTAGTGTTAAGCGCTGTTTTGCTACATGTATGAGTGCAGCAAATAAGTGTGAGGAGCATCTTAACATAGCATCTGCTCAACAAACAATGAATTTGAAATATAAGCCATAGTTGTGTGGATGATATTAGCTAAACTCACCTGAACTAGTTTGTTCCTGTCAGGGTCATAGGACATGAAGTTGCCCGTACACTCCACGTCATTGTTTAGCGTTAAGATGGTCACATAGAACCCATCGGGAAACTGCTCCTTCTGTAAAGATGAAACAGTTATGACATGGTGAAGCATATTGGTGCATTAAATTAGATGAAACAAAGGAACACAGCTGTACAGCCCTGCAGCAGGCTGCAGAAGTGGAGAACTATAATGAACAGGAGTAGCAATAAACCTAAGGAAGAGGAGCCTCTGAGTATTTGTAAAGATAGAAATTATGTTGATGAAGGCCTCTCAAAATCTGGGATAGGAATCAACCTCAGCAAGGAAAGGCTCAGAACATTCAGAATAAAATCAAAGCTTTGTTAAATAGGGCCTCTCATAAACAAGGATAGCTATCAACCTTGGTAAGAAGAGGCTTTGAATGTTCGGTAGAAATGTAAAGTATGTTGAATAGAGCCAATGTAAAGTATCAGTATTGGTGTGCATTGGTGTATTTTAGGTACTATTGGCCATAGTAAAAAAATTAAAAATATGCTGACAATACAACAGGACGGAAATTTGGCTATTGCAAGAATCTAAACATATTATAATTACAGGACACTCATCATTCCCCTGAAAAAAGGGAATAGTGTCTTTCTGCTAGGGCTAGTAGACATGGAAGTATTATGTTTTTATTAATGACCATTGATTGATTGGTATTTTTATGGTGTCTGTTTCATTGAAATGTAAAACTATCCTATAAATTTGATATGACACAAAGATATGTTTTATGAACCAAAAATTCTAGTCATTCCATTGTAACCAAAATATGATTTAAAATTTATATATTTTTTATTCTTATTGGACATTCAAACTAAATCAGAATGAACCAAAAATTAGGCAGCGTCAAATGAAGAACTGATCTGGGACCAGTTGTGAGCAGTACTATTTGTGTCTCAACGCTCCCGGAATTTGTGTCTCAACGCTCCCGGAATTTGTGTCTCAACGCTCCCGTGCCACATAATAACTGAAGTTGCAGTGTCTAGGTGTTTCTATCCAAATATTATTCTAGATATCTAGTTTTCTTACTGCCAGAGAAATGTGTTGTCCATCTGAAATTTAAATTGTTCCCGTACCATATACTAACTGATATATAGCCGGAGAGTTGGAATTGGCTATCATAAATTTTCACTGTTCCCTTTACCACATTTTACTGCATATGTTACTGCAAGACAGCTGAAACAGGAAGTGTTTATGTTGAAAAAAATCTGAAAAAAAAAAATCCATGGCTCCAAGCATCCAAGCTGATCGAACAAGGAGGTTGACTGCTCGCTGCCGTGAGGATGAGTTGAGCGATTCCCTCATTATTATGAGATCCAAAGCAACAAACTGCTACAGGTCAGGAGTCCTTTTCAAGAAAGGTACGTTTGTGGAGGTGTTTGATGAGAGAGCGGGAGGCTTCTTCAAGAGCATCATAGAAAAAGTCGATTGGATAAAGTTTGAATTAACAATTCATTTTGTTGGCTATAACAAGCGTTATGACCTGGTGCTGCCGATGAATTCAGCCCTCCTGCGCCCCTGGCCCTCACAGCTGGCCGGTGCCAGTTTTGGGGATGTTGACCGGCTAGCTCCGGGTAT
>SDVV010019222.1:0-13581 GCA_016164225.1 Gammarus roeselii | reverse complement strand
TATATAAATCAATGACTGAATACAATACATAAGGTTAGGTTAGGTTTCTTTGATGGGTGTGAATAACATGTAAAAGTGATGTGAATTGTGTCAAATCAAAATCAAGAATCATATGAAAAATAGATATAACAATCAAACGATGATGAAATTATCAATGAAAACGGGTGAAATTTGCTAGATCAAACTTGGAAGTGCGTATCACAACTGCAAGGATAGATCAAAATGTAGAATCAATTGGAGATATTTGTTATGCATTAATCCTTAAAACACTGAAAATCATATGCAAGCATAAAAAGTCGATCGAAAAATACATAATTTCTTGGATACAATAGGATTGGTTATGTTAGGATGATTAGTTCTTCTAACATAACATGCCGTGCAGCTGATCCACTCGATGAATGAGTTTCATACGTAAGCAGGAAATCTCGAAAGAGGACAAACAATTCTTGGTTAAGTTGGTTAGGTTAGGATGTCTAGATCTTTTAACCTTACATGACGTAAAGCTGATCTACATTAAATATCTTGTAACAAGAAAAAAAAAGGATTTTATTCTAAAGAGATGAAAATGCCTCAGATGTTAACCGATCCTGTATATGCATACCAAATGTGTGTGTGTGTGTGTTTGTCTACATTATGCCGACATCAATCATGTATGTGCCTACAATATACCGGCATGTGCCGACATCAATCGTGAATACGCCTACATTATACCGGCATATGCCGGTATCAACCGTGTATAAGCAATACATTATATCGGTATATGCCGGCATATGCCGGTATCAACCGTGTATACGCCATACATTATATCGGCATATGCCGACATATGCTGGCATATGCAGGCATCAACCGTGTATTCGCCATACATTATATCGGCATAGGCTGACATATGCCGGTATATGCCGACATCAACCGTGTAAACGGCATACATTATAACGGCATATGCCGACATATGCCGGCATATGCCGGCATCAACCGTGTATACGTCATACATTATATCGGCATATGCCGACATATGCCGGCATGTGCCGGCATCAACCGTGTATATGCTATACATTATATCGGCATTAACCCTGTGCGTTCATGTTAGAGTATATAAAACATTGTAATAAGATTTATTTCTCAATTAGTTAACGGTCTGCTTTTGTCTTAGAAGGATGTCGCTAAGTTTGATATGGAAATATTTTATCAGAAAAGATAATGCAGTGCGGAGATAAAATTAAGCAATAGAAGATCGACGTTCGGGGTTTGGCAACATTTTAAAGGTCAGAATTATCTTGAATATGATAATCATAAAAAGGGAGGGACGAGAAAATACAAGCTCTATGGAGGAAAAGAGCGTATTGATAGAACCTAATAAACCGGACCTGATTTTCCAAAATAATGAGATAGACAGTGTTCAACAGGGTGCGAGCAGTAAAAAGAAAGTGCGATGTCACTGACATTCAAGCGTAGAACGTTTGAAGATTGGGTGAAATGGGGGGAGTTTGCCCAAACCTTAGACGAAATGTAATATAAAGAAAATATGTGAAAAAACGTGTGATACTCTAAGTGGAATGGATAACAGTGACAGTGATATTGAAAAGTGTGATAGTGATACCGAGGAGGTGACATGTGAAGAAAAACCTGCTAAAGTTGGAGGAAACCGAATTATCAAATAGTGTAATGAATTGGTATGAAGTATAAGAAGTGTTAAATTAGACAATAAAATGAAATGTATGTATGATTTTTTTTTTCAAAATTGTTGGTAATGAAACATGAAGAGAGAGAATAATGTCTCAAACGTTTGAGTGCTAGGATAATTATTTATATTCCGGATTTGTGCGGGAATATAGTGAATGGTAATGTTGGCGCTAGTAAGAAAGAACATGAAATTATTCAATATCATAAACATGTAACTATATTTAAAAAATTAACGTCGAGAAAAAGCTCGCTTAAGACTACAAACAAAGTTTTGGTTACAAGGTTAGGATTGGAAGTGTTGCATACACTTCTCCCAAAAGTATCCGTTAATCTATAATGTGTACAAAGGGCAATAGCCTAGAACCCAATAGATCAGAGAATAATAATACCCAGACGATAAATCCTACTCCGTTATGACGAGCCGACAGCTCCAGGTGAGAAATATTGCTTATCATAGATCAAGAACCCTTCGAGTGGGTCTGATATTGCCGATCAAGATAAGACCTGAGAGGGAAGTCGAAATCAATACGCATGTGTCGTACAGTTGCTCGTGACTATTTTCGGAGTGAATAGTTATGTTCTCGTATAAATTATAAGCCCATGTAAATTTCTAATAAAAACGTGTTATAAATCTAATATCAATAAAAATATATCATATAAATCTTTGTTTGCAATGTTCTAAATATAACTCGAATGGCTAGCATTGAAATGCGTATATGCAAAATGACTTTTAATGAATTGCAATACAGAATAGCTAGCATTGAAATGCTGTAGATATTATCCCAGTTCATAAGTATGGCCGATATTGGGGCGGAAATGCGGAAAGCTCCTCTGGCTGTATACATTGTCTTCTCCAACTTCACCAAAAATCACCCCTTGTATGATGAAGAAATTGCAGATAAACAACATGACTTGCAATGAAATGCAATAGGGAATGGCCAGCATTGAAATGCGATAGATATTATGGGATTGAAATTGCACTCAGTTACTTAAGGTATCGTAGATATATATCTCATCAGCTCCAAACAGAAGTTGAAGCAGAAGTCTACAGCTTCTTCTATGACACTCTAAAACCTGCTACGGTGACAACGTTTCGCTCATATACTCGGGCACAGACTCATTGCTGCATCAGTTCAAAGGTGTGGTCGAGATTGGGTCGGGAGTATAGTTAGCCCTTCTGGCTGAATACATGGACATCTACATCTACCCGAAAATCATCCCTTGTACGATGAAACGAAGAAAGAATAGCTGGGACTACTGAAAAGCGGAATAGCCGTCGACTTCTCGAGTGAAATCATTTTCTTGCAATCAAAGTATTATAAGCCTGCCGTAAGACACCCGTAAGTCTCTTTGGTCTGTTATCTGACTCAGGTCCTGAAAGTACATAAAATGACCAATCGCTATTGAAGCCCTATCATATTCTTTCGCATTTGCGTTTTGGTCACGCCCTGACTCCGGTCAACCCCTTCCCCACCGCTATTTATGCCCTAGCTTATTCCTTCACATTTGCGTTTAGGACACCCCCTGACTCCGGTCAACCTCTCCCCCGCCGCTAATTAAGCCCTACCTTATTCCTTCTCATTTGCGTTATGGACACCCCTTGATTCCGGTCAACCCCCTCCCCCACCGCTAAATAAGCCTTATCTTATTTCTCCACATTTGCGTTTTGGACGTCATATATACTACTAATGAGGGAGTAGTTATCATAACTATGCTCTACGGGGCTGAGACGTGGGTAGCGAGAGCGAAAGAGAGAAGAAGGTTGAATGTTCTTCAAATGATATGTTTGAGAGGCATGGCCAGATTGATTCTGAAGGTTAAACCCAATTATTATATTGATCGAATTGAAGCGGAAATGGTGATGAAGTTGGAGGAAAAGGAAATTCACGTATTCTAAGGCGATTTGGGCACAGTGTGACGATGGACGATGGTAGATTGGTGAAAAGTGTGATGGAAGCAAAGATTAGTTTTAGTTCGGTTTCTTGCTAGCGCGAGACCGAACAATAGATAGGCGTTAGTGGAGAATGGTTTTAAATGGATGAGTTTTGTCGTGACACTGATACGTTTTTCCGTGATGGGCGTTCCGTTGGGAAATTAAATGGATGTATGTTGTGAAGGACCCGGTAATTGAAACGAAGCTTGGTGAAATCAATTAAAGTTGTTTGCTATTCTGCTGACACTGGTCTCGGGCCCTATTAATGACCCGAAAAGATCCTGGCCGGACTATTCACCTTTGGTTTACGTAGGAGTATAAGTAAATGAGCGGAGTGTGACTGGCATCTTGCCATCCACCGCTCCTTCTGGGAGATTTGGCTTTGAGCCCGCATCATTATCTTAGAAACAGAAGTCGAAAAATATGGCTTCAACGCTTTCAATAGTTCAAATGTAGAATAGGATAAGACAGGCTGGGTTACGAAAACCTCCCATTCCCACAGTTCTTTAGAACTTCCACGTGATATTTTACTGGAATGCTGGAACCAAATCCTCCTTATCATCGCGAAAAAGAACGCGTTGATTGTTAGATGTCAAGTCTAGGCGAGCTTTTTATCATTATTATTATTATTTGTACTATTATTATTAATTTATTCATTATCATCGTCTAGCAATGGGGTTTCAATTATTAAACATAACATCTGAAATTAAATTATCAAATACACTATTTCAATTAGCGAAACGAATGTTTGATTTAAATTCGTCACAGCTCATCTCACTGCTGTAGGACGAATGTTCGTACTTCATGGAGCAATATATATTTAATTATATCATCATTGATCTCACAGGCATTGTCTGTTTTGAGGTAACAATCACGAATTCACGAGTTGGGAAATCATGATTACATTGGGATGGAAAAAAGCGAATGCATGGGGTTGGGAAATCAAGAATACATGTGGTTTGGGAGTCAAGAATGCATGGGGTTGAGAAATCGAAATGTACTAGCTTCTTGCGGAGATAAAACCAAAACATTGCATGATTTTGAAGTGCTGAGTAGACGACTTAAATTATGCATTAAAAAACTTAATGTATAGATGATTTCGCAGGCACACTTCATTAAATTTGTGCGATAATTTCTGTCGAATTGCATTCAAGTGGGATTTGTACAGTATGTATTCATCAATCGGTAAAAATATTGACTGTCATATCATAAAGCATATACAGTCGTAAAAATAAGTAATCGAAATTCACTTAATATAACTTGGCCTCGTTCAAAAGCGGTTGACTAACCCCAAGTACAAATGAATCTTAAACATTAACGTACCCACGAATCCTAGTTAAAATTTGTAGCTTGTCAAGTGCATAACAGCCAAATATAGGACAAAAACATCTATGCAATTGCATGTATTTGTTTGTCAGACATTACCGCTCAGGTGAACTTTATATTTTGACATGGAAACTGGTATGTTACCAGCTCCTTGGACAGTGCCCTCATCCGGCTGCGAACGCTGTTCGGAGTTTACCAGTTTCATAGCACAATTCCCCGCACTCTGCGGAGAGTGCTGTTATGGGAGTATACTAGCTTCATTGAACGATCCCCTTACCCTGCTTAGAGTGCTGTTCTGGGAGAATGCCAGCTTCATAGAACAATGCCCTCACCTTGCTGTGATCTCTGTTCTCGATGCTTACCAGCCTCCCAAAACAGTGCCCTAGCCGTGCTGATAACGCTGTTTTGTGAGTTTACCAGCTGAGAGTGCTGCTTTGTGTGCTTACCAGTTTCCCTACGTTATTGTTGGTATGTTCTCTCTCTCTCTCTCTCTCTCTTCTTAGATCAGTTTCCTCACCTTGTGGGAAGTACCGTTCTGGAAATGTATCAACTTCCTAGAGCAGTTCCTTTGCCGTAAGGAGAGCTGTTCTGTGAATTTACCAATTTTCTAGAACAGTTCATTCACACTGCTGAGAGTGCTGTTCTGTGAGTTTACTAGCTTCCTAGAACAGCTCTCTCACCCTGCTGAGAGTGCTGTTCTGGGAGTTTATCAGCTTCCCAGAACAGTTTCCTCATCCTGCTGAGAGTGCTGTTCTTGAATTTTACCAGTATTCTAGAACAGCTCCCCCACCCTGCGGAGAGTGCTGTTTAGGGAGTTTACCAGCCTCCTAAAACAGTTACCTCACTCTGCTGAGAGCACTGTTCTGGGAGTTTACATTTATTTTGATCGATCAATTTTACTTTAAGTGATTCAGTTACAATGTCTGAAAAATAGTTGGAGCTTTTCGATACATTTCGTGCACAACGAAATTAGAAACCAGTACAGAATTGATAGAGAAAAGCCTCTTTGCGAATCATTATAGGTGAACAAGCATAATTATTTTTATCATCTAATCACGTTAGTTCGATTATTGTAAGTTACGTGGTTAGATGAAAAATCCAATCTCCCACTCGTTACCAATATATTGAAATTTATTCGTAAATTATTAATAAATGGAGATGTAGCGATATCTGGCATCGATTGAATACAAACAACTCAGTTGAATACGTCCAATTTTTCTGAACGCAAGGCTCTTTATCGGCCAAGGATAGAAGCAATCAATAAATAGCCAAGAGATTACCAAGCTACGAAGTGATCAAAGGTCTAGGTTTTATTTAAGATAGAATCGCTTTTCAATTAGTCTATTGTTACTTTTCTGTTGCCGGAATTTTGCGGAGAAGCATTTTTTATTTCCCTCAAATTCACGTGGTGACTTCGAGAAAATTTTCACCAAAGCTCAAAGCTCACGGATAAAAAGATTCGACAGTCCTGAAAAGATCCCTAAAAGCAGCTTAAGTACGCTATCTGCGTTACGATACGCTAGTGTCGTCACGTCTGTATGGTTGTCTGCTGTCTGTGTTCGTGTGTCCAGGACCTTCGTTGCGGCCATTGGACCGATTTTGATGGAACTTGGAAGGTGGGTTGGGGTTAGCATATGACCGAAGAAGATTTTATTTGTGTGATCGAAAGTGTCACCGATGTCAAATTATTTGACATTTATCGTTTGATTTCATAGTTTGTATATGGACAATCGTTCAGAAAAGTTTGTAAAACATAAGTAGTACTGCTTGGCTCAACTTGAATGGGAGCCCAGCATTCGCGCTAAAATTATTTTTGCACACGCGCACTATCGCCCCTTCACTTCAACTTACTGTCATGGTCGGATACTGTCAACCGCTAAAAATCTTTCAGCACGCGTGCTTCCACGCTAAACAATGTTTCAGCTTACGCACATTTGCGCCCCAATCATAGCATCACTAACTCAGAACAGCCACTGTCATATCCACCACTGTCATATCAGCCACGAGTCGTTCCATTTCACTGGTTATCACTTTAATGAAACTTCAGTGATCGGACACTGTTATAACTTGAGCTAAAAAAACGGCATTACTTACCCTAGAATAATACGTACATTTGCCCCGCGGGTTAGAAACACGTACCTTTGCCCCGCGTGTTGGAAACACGTACCCCTGGTTAGGTTAGGTTGGGTAGAAAAAGTTTTATTAAAGTGATAACCAGTAAAACGGTACCGTAGTTCGGTTGGTGGAACAACTCGTGGCTGATATGCCAATTGGTGGATATGACAGTGGCTGGTCTGATTGAGTAACGCTACGGATGTACGCTGTTAAAAAATGGCACCGTAGTTTGTTTGTTGAAACCACTTTTGGCTGATATGACAGTTGGCGGAGATGAGAGGGGCCGATCTGACATTAGCTACAAAAGAATTTATCGCCAGGTATAGCGACCCCTGAGGAATTCTATGAATGTTAGCTGTAAAAAAATTGTACCATAGGTAGAAAGTCGGAACAACTTCTGGCTGATATGACAGTTGGCCGAGATGAAAATGGTAAATCTGACGTTAGCTATAAAAGAATTTAGCGCCAGGCGTAGCGACCCACTTGAATTACACTCACTGACATCGAGGAGCCATTTTCAACGGGGCTCATGATTCGTGCTAAAAACCTTCATTTTATCTCTAAGCCCCGTAGAAAATATATTTGTGTTGGCCAAGTCTGACTCAATGAACTGTTCGATAGGTCAAGAGGATCCTGTGAGGAAATGGGTCCAAGATTATCGTTTCAACCCAAAAAAAAAAGCTTTGTTTCTTCATTACGTTGATGTACAAGGTAACCACTAGCTTAAATGAGCAGATGGTGCTGCCACCTGGTGTGGTAGCAATAAATTTCGTACCCTATAGGTGCGTTCAAAATGATGTTACTCAGCATAGACCAGCTGCTGCTGGAGGTGAAAGCTCATTTCGATAGTGGTGAAACAGCTAAATTTGACACACGAAGGAGCATGCACCAACTGCCAGAGAGGTTATAGTTCATTTCATCTGAAAAAAAAGTAGTATTTCGAACGCAACCATATGTGAATTTGAGATGACATCACACAGCGTAGACCAGTTGTTGGTGGGTGTGAAGAATAGCTTATTAGTCGTGAAATGGAGAAAATACTGTATGACAGAGCGAGGATCAATTGGTTGTAAAGTTGGAGATGCTCGAACCAACTGAAAATATGTTGCATTTCACACTGATATTTCGTATTGAAGAAAAGGAGATTGAATTTCATTGAGAATACCAAAGTTTGAAGGTCACTTCTTGGGATTAAGAACGTGATTTGGATTTTTTTTGTAGCAAATGCTTGCGCATGATGCACACAAAATTCGTGCTCGGGACACCGTCACACAACCTAGCAGCTGTTCGTAGATGTGAACAAGTGTGCAATGTTCTTGAAAACATCTAATACTAACGTCGGTCAGTGGATGCACCAGCTGTCTGCAGGGGCATAGAACTACCACCATTTTATATGATGGCTCATTTTGATAGGCTCTTTCGAATACTATAGATTTGTTCAATTTGGCAGAGGTTTCATCTCCAATTATTTTTCTATGACCATTGGGAAGAAAAAACATTAAAGTATATATATTTTTTAATTAAAATTCGCAGTGAAAATAATAAACAAGAGCCTGTATTTAGTTCAGGAATAAGAATTTATTGATTTTGTTGGTTTTCTTAGGTATTTTCAAATTATTTGGTCGGGGTGTTAGGGACAGAGGGGTCCCCTGAACACAATAAATAACAAAACAAACGCAACTTGGTCAAACTCACTGATTTTTAAAACTGTTGTCAGCGGACAGATTTCATCAAGCTCGGATCATTTAACGGCATTTGAAATAAACAAATTAGATATAAAATTATCTATTATGATATTACATTTTTTCAACAGAGACCTAGGAGTTTTTGGAGTTATAAGGTGTTTGCGTGTTTGATGTAGGGCCTTCTGTAATTTGTATATGTTAGAAGGTTTGATTTTTGTTAGCCGTTTTAATTACTTAAACTTTGTAATTAAAACCAATTATGTAACAACTAGATGAAAATTTGAAATTTATACATGGCAAATTCAAATTTTTGTACGCAACTCCGAACCGTGAACTCTTCAATTGTTTTCTTCCTAATTCTAAATTCATTTTCTTTGATGGGTTGGATGTGTTGCTGCTACAATTTTCGTATAATATAACGATTATTGAATGAATCCACTCTAACATATTGACTACAGATCTGTAATGTAAGGTCCGCAGTCAACAAGATTTAAAATATAAACCATGTCTGAGGTACATAATCAGCTAAATATATATCAATGTACGAAAACATTGATCATATATCAACAAATGCAAAAAGGGTTACCACACGCTTCCAAATTCATTATTACCTGGTTAACCTAACCTACTCTAACCAATAGTCATGTATTTTTATTCAAGTTTGATGCCTATGTATGATATTGATATGTATGAAACTCTCCACTTGAGCTGTATATTTAACATATCAAAAGCAGTTTGAATACATTCCTCCAATTTGATCCAGCAAATATCCTTTTGCAGATGTTTAGATTCCAGAACTTTCATCGATATCTCTGTTACATGTTTGGATGAGTCTCAGCAGGTAGGATCCAACAGAACTATTGCACTTCAATTTTTTAAACTTTTTTAATGTTGAGCAGTTATACGTGATGTTGGATTCAAAGATCTAGTCAACCTAACCAACTTGACCAATAATTTTATATTTACATTCAAATTTGATAGATATGTATGGTATGCAGTTATTGCTAATTACATGTGAACCCTCCACATGGTTATATTTTTTGTAGTCTTTCAAATATCAAACACCATGTACACTCATGAACACTTTTGTACGCATTTACAGGGTCGTTAGCGTCAGTGTGTCGGTACATGTGTCGGCACATATGTCGGCAAAATGCATATATACAGGGTCGTTAGCGCCACTGTGTCGGCACATGTATCGGCACCATGTAAGCATTTACATACATATGTGCAAAAAGGGTTACCGTACACTGCCAGATGCATTAATATCTAGGCGACCTAACCTAGTCACCCTAAGCAATCATTATGTATTTTCATTCGAGTTTGATGGTTATTTATTATATTAAGTCATTATTTTTATGCGAGATACATATCAAATCCCTCCACATTACTCCATTATACGTAGCTTTTTTTAAAGGCACACACCAGGTACACACATACATGCTTTGTACGCATATGCAGGGCCCGTCACTGTATAATGACTGCGTATACAGGGGTCGATACCGAGACAATGTAGACACATACACGCATTTGTATACAATAAACATACAATACCCTAACAGCAAGTCCGAGTTTGTAACAAATCGAATATTCGATATCTATAACAACCACGTCAAACGTTGCCAGGATGTAGGAAGATATATAAAACACTAAAAATATACAACTTGTAACTAAATTATACCTGAAATAATGTTCTACGTTGCAGATACAAACGTAATATTCATATAATTGTATAAAAACCCAATACTTTGCATCGAAGATGGAAACTGTACAGAGAACATACAAAACTGAAAGACCCATACAAAAACTCTCGAGTTATAACAAAGCAAGAAGATCAATTCTCTATCATACCCAAAACATACATCAAAAACCGTGACGAACAAGAAAAAGCATGTAACCAATCAAACAACTGACTTGATTAAGATACCAGGACATGCGTGCAACATACGCTGAAACCTCTAGTAAATAGTGTGAAATACTTCTACAAGAACACGCCACAGTATATACAAATCTGATGAAATTAGCCTCAACTCAGTCCAAAACAGGGTTCAATTAACATTTCTTTATTCAAAGTAACAACCGCTCAATCGTAACAGAATGTCATATTTACATATAATATACCAAAATAATGGAATAACCGACCAATTATGAAGGAAATATAATGCTATATGGAAGATGCAAACCTAAAATATCCTAAAAAATCCTATAACTGTATGAGTTAACTATTCAAAATTAAAAACAAAAACAAACAAAAAAAACATAAATTAATCTATTATTACTACGTTTATATAACACAATATAATGGGGTAGTTAGAATTTCGTAACGAAACTGCTGCAACAATCCAAAATTCAAACATCAACCCACCAACTATCAGACTAATAAGCCGTACTATTCCTACAGATATTATATACATATGAAAAAAATAGATGGAAAAATACACAACAGAGCCTAAATACAATATCAGGCTGGTACCCCACCAAACCACATCCGAATTAGTTAATTATACCCACAGTTAGATAAGAAAACAAACATATATATCCCCAGAAAATAAATATAGAATTGTAATCCAGACATAAAATATATATAACGAGACATCTACTCAGAGCATGGCAAATGTCTCCCGGAAATAATTTATAAGACAAAGAACAGAAAAGAGGAAACTTACCTAAATTTCCAGGAGCGCATCCAACTTTTTGTTGAGGGGATCCCTACACCCTACCCCTACAGAAACTTGTTATAACACTAACCCTACCAGAACCGAATAAATACATATAACGAGCAACAGTTAGTGACCAATTATACCCCAATATAACCATCTGAAGAAGAACAACATATATAAATGCAACACAAAAAATACAATGAAATTGAAAAATGTTCGTAACATAAAAACGGCCAATGTATATCCGAGAGCCTGCTTTCAGCCCGCCGTTCCTCCTTCCGTCCCTCCAGCTGACAATGAGCCCCGCCCCTTCGCGTCACCCGTTTGAATGGTGACAAATACGTTGTCACCGTATTTGGGTTTCAGAGTGTCATAAAAGAAGCTGCAGACTTTTGCTTTAGCTTCTGTTCGGAGCTGATGAGATATATATCTATGATACTTTAGGTAACTGAGAGCCATTTCAATTGCATAATATCTATCGCGTTTCAATGCTAGCGATTCTGAATTTCAATTCATTGTAAGTCATGTTGCATAACTGCAATTTCAATGTTAGCCATTCGAGTTGAATTTAGGATATTGCAGACAAATATTAATATGATATATTACATTGATATTAGATTTATTACCAATTTTTATTCGAGTATTACACGGGTATATCATTTATACGAGAACATAACTATTCACTCCGAAAATCGACGCGAGCAACTGTACGAAACATATGTTTTGACTTCGACTTCCCTCACTGGTCCTATCTTGATCGGCGATATCAGAGCCACTCGAAGGCTTCTTTATCGACGATAAGCATTATTTCTCCCCTAGAGCTGTCGGCTCATCATATCGGTGTAGGATTTATCATCTGTTTTTTCTCTGGTGTATTGGGGTTCTAGACTGCTGCCCTTGGTACGCATTCTAGATAGACGGATACCTTTGGAAGTATTGTATGCATCACTTCAAAGTATATCCTTGTTACCAAAACTTAGATTTTTAGACTTCAGCGAGCTTTTTCTCGACGATAATTTTGTATATATAGTTGCATGTTTAGGACATCGAATATTTCATGTTTTTTCTTATTGGTGCCAACATTCCCATTCACCATATTCCCGCAGAGTTCCGAAATATATGTAATTCTCCTAGCACTCATATGTTTGAGACATGATTCTCTCTCTTCATGTTTCATTACCAACAATTTTGAAACAGTCAGATATAAATTTTATTTTATTGTACAATTTTACACTTCTTATGCTTGATGCCATTTCATTACCCCATTTGATAATTCGGTTCCCTTCAACTTTAGCAGGTTTTTCTTCACATGACACCTCCTCGGTACCACTATCACACGTTTCAATATCAGTGTCACTGGTATCCATTCCACTTGAAGTATCCCACGTTTTTCCCATATTTTCATTATATTCCATGTTGTCTATGGGGTGGGCGTATTCCCCCCATTTCACCCAATCTTTATACGTTTTACGTTTATACGTTCTACGCTTGCTTGCACCCTGTTGAGCACTGTCTTTCTCATTATATTGGAAACTCAGGTCCGGTTTATTATGTTCTATCGATACGCCCTTTTCGTCCTTGGAGCTTGTATTTCCTCGATCATTTTTTAGATTATCATATTCAAGATAATGGTGTCCTTTGAGATGACGCCAAAACCCGAACGATCTCCACCCTGCAAATATCACATACCTCTCCATTTGTTGAGAATATATCCCACATGCCTAGCACGGAGAAGAAGTTAGTGTATATATGCCTTTGTATATACAGTACTGGAAAAATTATTATGGATTTTTGAGATTTCCGGTATTTTTACATAAGAAGGTGAAATAAACACAATTTATGTAATGATAGATGATTTATTTCGTATTATTTATGCAGAACGAGTATTTCAGTAGTAAATTTGATCTCCTTTAGCAGGTTTCTAGTGATATCTGGCAATAATTAGCTGTCGGTCTATGGCAATGATCAATTCCATCACGTGGTCCACATGCTGCAGCCCACGTTTCGCTCAGTTCTAGTTCAGCTGTGGTCGGTGTAAGGTGTTTTTTTGTGTTCTGATGACTTTCTAAGTGAATCTATGATGTAGTCGTTTAATTTTCATGTAGTAAATTTCATTTGAGGTGTAAATAATGTCTTTTTTCAATTCCAGGTCGAGATGGGTAAAGGGAAAGATATTAGTCCC
>SDVV010019221.1:0-13581 GCA_016164225.1 Gammarus roeselii | reverse complement strand
TATTGGTGGTAGAATCGGTCTTATTGGAGAAATTGGGCTTATATGGAGTCAATCTAGTACGTTATAAGTTTCTTTAATTCGCAAATCAATGTCACCATCACGCTTCGCGTCTTATGGTCGCAAGGTACCGCAACGAATCGGGCGCCGAGAACGTGCGCATCTTCAGCTACGCGATCGGGCCGCACCCCATCCCGACGGTGGTCCTGAAGGAGATGGCGTGCCAGACAGGCGGCCTCTTCACCGTCATCACCAGCACCAGCGGCGTCAGGAACCTTATACAGGTAAGGGAAGGGAGTGGATGTGGACCTTTATACCGTTTTAATAGAACTGGTTCTTGCTGTGTCCCAATTTTCGACACAGTGAGAGAGCTTCAGCCAGCGCACAGCCCCCCCTCCCCACCGCGACATGTTTTTGAGATGTTCGGGGCCAATGCGGATTAATAGATCCTGCATATACCACGGACACAGTGGATGCCACAGAGAGTTCACTCACTACTGCTCCCCAACAGTGCAGGGCACGTCCAGGCTTCGCAGGCAAAGGTCAGAGCTAGAAGGCCATCGTCAGTCGGTGCCGGTTGGACTGAAGTGTTTCTTTGCTCAGTTGTACCTAAGGCTGCAGATCTTGCTACCGAGTTATTGAAAGCCTTCTCAAACTGAGAGTTCATACCGAATATAGCTTTAACTCAATTGTCATAGATATCCCCCTTTATAGTGTTTGTGGCTTCGCCTGCTCGGAGAAAAATCATCGACCGCTTGCGAGTATCCAGTGGGCGGGTACTTGATCAATGATCTTGACCACTATAAGTGTAAGCTGGAGTCACAGTGTGCCCCTAATCCCGTATCTATAAGTTAAACTCATCAAGAACTGATCAGGGTTCAAATCTGATCTGCGGGTACCCTGCCTCGGATAGCACCGGGGCAATATCACGCCTTTATGAAATAGTGTATTTATGCACAAAGCATTCATATGGACGTCTGGTTAATGGGCCAGTATTGACAGAGATTTGTGAATATAAGCCTGAACGTTCCATTAATATTACGCATAATACATCATAAACTCTTTGTTTACGCCATTCCAGCTCGAGACGTTCCTCAAGTAGTTGTTGCACGAGTTCTATAGAATAGCAGTAAGCTTTGAATTACCTTCCATTTAGGTAGAAGGTATCGAATTTGTTGCGTATGATATTGTTTTGTCTCGTACAAACGTTCTGAAATGTGTTTGTATATTTGTGTTAGCTGCCTCTGAAATAGATGCTTGTGTATATATGTTCACATGATGGCTTCACATAATGATCCCTACATTATTTAGCTGCTTGTGTGTTTGTATAAACATGTTTGATTCCCCTGAGTGTTTCGGCGCGGATTGGGAACTTGTGTATTTACGTAAAATGCTTGCTTCCCATAACCTATAACTGTTTTAAGTGTCTAGGTGTTGATATTAATTCGAACCATTCTAGTGTTCGCTCTATCGACGCTGTAGCCGCCGCGTGCGAGGGGTTAGCGTAGCTGACGTCAGTGCCAGCCACTGGTGATGCGTGTTGCGAGTTCGAGCGTCGGCAAGGGATCTGTTGCGAGAAGATGGGGTGCTTTCCTCTCCTTAATCATTGCTAGCTTAAATAAGCCAAGCTCCAAGTTAGGGCGAATCGGCCGTATGCTTAGCTGCCTCGCGGCGCTTCCCAGACAGAAATGCTTAAAGGTTCGCGGACCAAAATATGAACCAAAGGTTGGTCTATTTAAAACATATTTTTGTCCAGCAGGTTAGGAATACGTACCCTAAAATTACGTACGCATGCCTCGCAGGTTAGAAACACGTTCAATTGCCCCGCGGGTTGGAAACACGTATCACTAAATTAGGTTTGGTTGGGAAGGCAAAGTTCCAACAATATACTCGTAACGTAGCCAGCAAATCTGAAAAGATGCACGCAACAGAACGTAACACGTCGGCGCGACCGTTGCAGTTGTCATACACTATGTATTCCTACGAGTACCTACCTGTGGTTCGCATATATCGTTGGTCTAACAGCAAACTACTCGTGGTAAACCCCTACAGTTCGCATCTGTCCTGGAGCCTCTCTCCTGAAATGGGGGCGTGCACCAAATCGGCCGTGACAGTCGACCGCTTGTAAAGTGTCCTTCATTTCTCATTGGGTGTTAAATGGGCTTGCAGGAATCGGACGTGACAGTCGACCGCTTGTAAAGTGTCCTTCATTTCTCATTGGGTGTTAAATCGGCTTGCAGGAATCGGCCGTGACAGTCGACCGCTTGTAAAGTGGCCTTCATTTCTCATTGAGTGTTGAATGGGCTTGCAGGAATCGGCCGTGACAGTCGACCGCTTGTACAGTGCCCTTCATTTCTCATTGAGTGTTAAATGGGCTTGCAGAAATCGGCCGTGACAGTCGACCGCTTGTAAAGTGTCCTTCATTTCTCATTGGATGTTGAATGGGTTTGCAGGAATCGGCCGTGAAAGTCGACCGCTTGTTAAGTGTCCTTCATTTCTCATTGAGTGTTGAATGGGCTTGCAGGAATCGGCCGTGACAGTCGACCGCTTGTAGAGTGTCCTTCATTTCTCATTCGGTGTTGAATGTGCTTGCAGGAATCGGCCGTGACAGTCGACCGCTTGTAAAGTGTCCTTCATTTCTCATTGGGTGTTGAATGGGCTTGCAGGAATTGACCGGGACAGTCGACCGCTTGTGAAGTGTCCTTCATTTCTCATTGGGTGTTGAATCGGCTTGCAGGAATCGGCCGTGACAGTCGACCGCTTGTAAAGTGTCCTTCATTTCTCATTGGGTGTTGAATGGGCTTGTTATGATTGGCCTCATTTGGCCTCATCTGGCACATGTTTATATACAAAAAGACTTGTAACGAACACTATTTTATCGAGGGGTGCGTAGAGTGTGTCCCTTGAAGCGGTGCAGGAATTAGGCCTGTTTAACCCTTAGCTCAAATTTCATGGATGTCCCTTGCCTGGCATATATTAATTCCCCTCCGATGTTTGTTTTTACTGAATTCAGGGGCCATTCACAGGGCCATGTGCGTGTCATCGATAGGGAAAGGGAAACTAGAACCTATTAGTGTTTAACGCAGGGTTATTTCTATTGTTTTAAGATGGGAGGAGCCACAAAATCCGTTATAAGACTCATTTGTATATCTGCCAATGGGGTCTCTGTATTAGAAGGCCCGCCTCTTAGATGACCCAAAAGGGTGAATCCTCTCCCTCGATTGGAGGATCTCCTTCAATTTCATGATCATGGCCCACCCACTTAGCCTTCGGGGTCAGCCGAGCCACGGAGGGCAGCAGACTCACTTGGCAGCGGCCGCAGACCTCGCACCCTACACACTCCCTCGCTATAGGCACACACTCCACTCTACAACACGCTCGTCTTACGCGTGTTACATATCTTTGGCTGTTAATCACTTGTGTGACTTGTGTTTATACTCAGTATTTTATTGTTAGAATAACCTTTGCCTTGTTAACTACTACAAAAAGACAAATATAAAACCAATGTGTCTTCATTCTACCCTGATTTTCCCAATTATCCAACTTGAAATCTTCTGTAACATAACAGGCTTGCAGGAATCGGCCGTGACAGTCGACCGCTTGTTAAGTGTCCTCTATTTCTCATTGGGTGTTGAATGGGCTTGCAGGAATCGGCCGTGACAGTCGACCGCTTGTAAAGTGCCCTTCATTTCTCATTGAGTGTTAAATGGGCTTGCAGGAATCGGCCGTGATAGTCGACCGCTTGTAAAGTGCCCTTCATTTCTCATTGAGTGTTAAATGGGCTTGCAGAAATCGGCCGTGACAGTCGACCGCTTGTAAAGTTTCCTTCATTTCTCATTGGGTGTTGAATGGGCTTGTAGGAATCGTTAATGCCGATCCTGTGGCGCTCTGAGAACCGGCACAAACTGCTCTCCCTGGCCTCTAAACAACAACAAACACAAGACTCGGCATCTGTGGCATCATCACCTTTGCCACCAGTTACCGATGACGTCATCAACAGCACAGAGTACCGGCACAAACTGCTCTCCCTGGCCTCTAAACAACAACAAACACAAGACTCGGCGTCTGTGGCATCACCACCTTTGCCACCAGTTACCGATGACGTCATCAACAGCACAGAGTACCGGCTTAAACTGCTCTCCCTGGCCTCTAAACAACAACAAACACAAGACTCGGCGTCTGTGGCATCACCACCTTTGACACCAGTTACCGATGACGTCATCAACAGCACAGAGTACCGGCACAAACTGCTCTCCCTGGCCTCTAAACAACAACAAACACAAGACTCGGCATCTGTGGCATCACCACCTTTGCCACCAGTTACCGATGACATCATCAACAGCAAGCCTCCGGTAGTGGATGCTCTTGGTTTGGAAGCAGCTTCTTTGTATTCTTGTTTCCACGAGTTCTGAGTTCACTCAAGGAAATTGTGCACCTGGGATGTGTTTTTGTTTTTTCAACGTGTGAACGTGGCGCTACTTTACGATGCATTGTTTATGTGAATGAATTCGAATAACCCTTGTTTATTATCACAATTTTTTGCCTCATCACAAGTGTCATCGTTTTTTTTTGTATGGGTTTGTGCACACGTGTTGTTTCTCGGAACTTTGTAATGCTCTGCCTCCTTGCATTTTCACTCGTCCGCGTCAAACACATATTTTTATGATAGCTTTCACTATTTTGTTGGCCGGAATTTGGTTATATGAATCAGTTATATGACAACACTGTAGCTTATCTATGTTGATAAATAAATTTCCTGTTTCATTCACTTTATTCGTTGCCAACGGTCTTGAGAGCAGTTCCGTTCAATGTTTCTGTTTCTGAATCAACATCCACCCATCGGTGCCCATCGCACCACAATAGCAAGTACTCGTTACACTGCCCAACAGGCTACATGTTGTGTTTGTGGTGATGCTCCCTCACGAGAGTTAATACTATTGAGGCACAACCACATCAAGAAGGTTGATGCAAATGGATGATTTCAATGGCAATCTGTTTTATCTACATAAATTTGAACGGCTATTTAATCAGCTCCTCGGTTAACACCTTCCGTTGATGGTGTTAACTGCTTGCTTCAATTCCTGTTGACTTCCTCCGTTAGCTACAAACTATTGAACAGTGCTGGTCAAGCCTTTGATTAATTACCTTCTGTTCCTTGCTGGCGGAACCTCCCACGCTTCACTCTGCACCAGAGTGGGTCTGCTGCCAAACGCGTCTCCCCAGCAACTGCTTGATTGGTCGCGTTGCTTCAGCGTGACTTTCTAAGCGGCTTGGCTGCATCAATGTTGGACGCAATACAGTACTTATATACATTTCCAGAGTATTGTGTCCTACAGTTCCTCCGAGAAATTGTGTGAAGTAATGAGAATATGTAGCTAAACACCATCTTGCTTGACGTAGACTTTGCATGATTTGAGATGGCAGTCCAGCACCTTTCCGCACCTGTCACCGTCTTATTGTGCTTCCCTCCTATTCCCTACTCCAGTACTGACCTCACGCTGATGTTCTAACTACTTGTATGTATCAATACTCATGCCCTACAAAACTCTCATGACAGGAAAGTGATGTGTTCTCAATAAACAGGGTGTTCTTTGCGCCTGTTTCTTCTTGTCTCGTTGTTTACTGCGAATTCATGACTTGAAACGTATACCGTAACACTTACTCTCACGGTTGTTAACCATCTATGTGGCCGATTGTGCAATTCATATTTGTTTGCATATTTTGCGACAAAACTTGGCTCGGCTGTTTAGCCTTAAATTTCCAATGTGGGAGGGTACTGATTTTCTATTATTCGTTGAATGGCTCTTTAGACCTTCATTATTAATTCTGTTAGTTTTTGAGCCCCCTCACAATTGGTACGCCCCTGCATTGACTTAAATTTTGGTTGGAAATTGTGAGTGGATACCACGTCCACCTCTACATTCAAATTGACGTGTATACTTGAAGCAACTCACACGTTTTCAAAATCTTATTTGTTTAAAAGTTTCAATTTATCTATTTTCTACGTTAGTTTGGTTAATTTGATTCATCAAAAGGTGTGAACAGTGATAACCCTACAAAGCTCTACTTAGATTATACCAAACTGTTGGCAGAGACTGTCTATGCGTACCTTATATGCATGCGCTACCATCTTGAATCTGTGATATGCAATAAACATCATATCTTCTGACAGAAGCTATCCTTCTGACACAACGTTGATTCCGTCGTATTTGTTATCTCCTAATTCACTAAGCCGCTAGGTGCCAAATCTCAGCCCTCAAGGATTGCAGTTGTATTTCATTTTCAGGCGCACAGGGTGTTCACTTCTCAGTCATGAGTATAAAGCCAAATAAAACACTTACGCTCACTTGTCGTATACTTAATTAGAATTAGACTTTGCTTGTTCAGTATTCGTATAACTACATATACAGACACTAGGTCAAAGTCCCAAAGCAAGGGGGGTGGCCGACGGCAAGGTGCAACTTACACTCCTCTCATACACTCATACTCGCACACCTTAGCTCTTTTGCGCAGAAGGGTCCGGCCGGGGACCCCGCAACACACCCTCCGGGTCATGAGTGCGATTCGAGGTCAGTGTCAGCAGCAGATCCCGACAGTGTGACTGGTTTACCCCTGCAGCGTCATGATGATCGGCCCCCCCGCCCATGACCATCCCGTCTGTCAACGATATGCTTAGGGCGGGAAAGCACATCAGAGCAGCGTCACAAAACTCATCCGTTCACTATCATTCTCCACTCACGCCTATCCAGTGTGCGCTCTCTCGTTAACTCCACACTCACTTCTCTCCTTCTTAACGCCAGCCTCACACCACCCATACACCCAAACTTCGGTCTATCTCTAAGCCTACGTCCACTCGCCTCTGACTTCAACACCTTTTTCACCAATCTTCCTTCATATATCCTCACCATGTGCCCGAACCATCTCAGAACACGCGAATCAACTCTGTCTTCTAACTTCTTCGCCATCCCCGTTCTGATGCAAACCTCGTCGTTAGTAAACCTGTCTTTCAGCGACACTCCAGCCATGCTCCTCAAACATTTCATCTCGAAAACATTCAACCTTCTTCTCTCCTCTGCTCTCATCCCCCCAGTCTCAGCTCTGTACAGCACAGTTGGCACCATGACACCCTCATACAGCCCTCTCTTTGCTTCCATCCCCAACGTCCTGCAGCTCATTACACTCTTCAGTGCACCCAGCACTTCACACCCCTCCTTCACTCGCGACTTCTTCAGTTTCCACTAATTCAGTCTTCTCCACATGAGAGCCCAGATACTTGAAACACTGAACTTCTTCCAGCAACTCTCCATCTAGGAGGACACTAATTCTGCTCGCATCGACAGTCCTCGAGCATCTCATTACTTTACTTTTACCCACGTTCACTCGAAGCTTCTTCCTCTCACACACTCTACTAAAATCAGACAATAGCCTACATGTCTTCTCCTCTGAATCCGCAATCAGGGCTGTTCATCCGCAAATAGCAACTGGCTCAACTGCCAACTCTGCCCATTTCGCTTTCAACAGCTCCAAGCCACGACCCAGCACACTCACCTTCACCTCCTTGACCACTTCATCCCCATAGATATTGAACAGCCAGAGAGACATTACGCAGCCTTGTCTCAGTCCCACTTTCACTGTGGACCAATCACTCACCTCGCTTCCCACACGGACACATGCTCGGCTGCCAACATAGAAACCCAGCACCACTTTCAACAAATGTCCGCCCCCTCCATACAAGCGCAACACCCTCCACAGCGTTTCCCTGTCAATCCTGTCGTAAGCCTTCTCCAGATCCATAAAAGCCCAGAACAAGTCGTTTCCCTTTGCAAGGTACTTCTCATAGACCTGTCTCACTGCAAAAATCTGATAGGCTCACCTTCTACCACTCCTTAAGCCATACTATTCCTCTCTAATTGCGCAGTATGTACAGTCTCTAATTCTTTTGATCAGCACTTTCCCGTACAACTTACCAACCACACTTGACAGACTGACACCTCTTGAGTTACAGCATTAATTTTTATCTCCTTCGTCCTTAAACAGCGGAACAATACAGGCACTGCGCCACTCACTTGGTACCACGTCTGCCACAAAACACAAGTTCAGTAACCTCACCAACCATTCGACAATCGTTACTCCACCCTTCTTCAGGCACTCGGTCGCAACGCCATCCAAACCAGGGGCTTTCCGTGCTTCCATCGCCTCCACTGCCTCCTGCACCTCTTCTCTGGTAAGGTCCGCCACAAGTCTCTCTTCCAAAACTGGCATCCAAGCATCACCACTCACGGCAACAATGTCAGCCTCTCTGTCATCCTCGACATTCAAAAATTTATCAAAATACTCGGCCCATCTCTTCCGTACATCACTATTTTCCAAAAACAACTGGCCGGTTTCATCTTTCACCATTTCCTTCTTCCCGTTCTCTCCCTGTCCCACCCTCTTCGCCTCTTTTCAGAACATCTTTCTGTTCTCCTCAAAGTTCTGCCACAATCGTCTGCCCCACCTGGCATCAGCGTCCCTTTTAGCTCTCCACACCACCCGCTTCGCCTCATGTCTTCTCTTTTTCTAGCCTTCATAGGCCACCACTAACTTCACCTGCAACCACTTCTCAAACGCTCCTCTTTTCCGTGCCACCGACAGTTTGACCTCCTCGTTCCCCCACTCGCAACCTTTCCTTCTGCCCCCGCCCACACGGCGAGCACCACACACATTCTTCGCACATCTCAGCAACGCATCTCTAAACGTCTGACATTCTTCCTCCACATATCTTAGGTCCTGTCCTCTCACGTTGTCATAGTCTTCTCTCAACGCCAGTTGGAACTCGTCAGCTCTCCTCTGCTTCATGAACAAACTTTACCCGACCACCAACTCCTGCTCCATACTCAGACCTATCAGGTTTTCTCCACTGTCATCTCTACCGGGAACGCCATACCTTTCTATCGCATTCTCCGCCACTGCATCTCCAACTCTCGCATTAAGGTCACCCAGTACAACTACATTGAATTGACCACCAAAACTCTCAATACACTCACTCAGGTTAGTCCAGAATTGCTGCCTCTCCTCCTCACTCCTCTCGCTACCTGGACCATATGCTCTCACATATATAAACCCATCTGCCTACGCCTAACTCAACTTTCACCCACATAAATTTCGAGGACACCTCCTACCACTCAGTAACGCTACTAGCCAACCGATCACTCAATATCAAGACCGCACCTTCTCGTGCCCAACCTTCCTCCACACCAGACTTTCTTCCACTTGCCTTACCACACCAAACTCACATTCTCCCTTACCTTACAATTTCGTCTCACTCAGCGCCAACTCATCAACTTCCTCCTCACAAAAATCTCGCCAATCTCCCTTCTCTTTACATCATTCGTACTACAGCCACGCACATTCAGCGACCCTAACAATAGGGTTCGGAGAGGCGTGAGCCTCTCCTCCCCCCTCTCGTCTTGCCGTCTTTGATGAAGGGTTTTACAGAGAAAGGGATTCCTAGCCCCTTCGCCCGCCCCTTTTAGTCGCCTTTTACGACACGCGGAGGTTGCCGTAGCACGATTCTACTCCCGGCTACGGGGCGCCCTTTTAGTCGCCTTTACGACACGCGATGGATGCGGTAGCAAGATTCTAACACCCCGGCTACAAGGCTGATATTATTATTATCGTTGTTGTTTAATAGTTCGCCACCGCAACGCTATGATAAAAGTCGAGTCAACAGCATAACACAAAGTTAGATTTGTTGCCGAGAGAGCTCGTGAGAAATATTCGTACACAATTTAATATACCATAAAGAATCAAGAGGGTTAATTTTTCATTAATTTGAAAGGAAGGATGGAAGCCTCATTTTTAAGTGTGATCATACATTGACCGTATTTAAAGAGATCGGCAATTACTTAGAGATCTGCAATTACGTATAACTAAATATAAGAGAAAATCATTGATATCAGTAGATTTACCATTGACACTATTGTCATTTTGAATAACTCAACAATAGTTTTTCCTTCTATCATTCACATTTCGCTTCATCAATATTTAGCCAAATCCCCTATTTTCCCAGGGCTACATCCACCACCTCTCCGACCCTCCTGAAGCAGTGCCCTCTTCCGGCGACGATCTGCATGATGTCACCACTACGCCCTACATCGACGCTCTGGTACGACTAACGTAGACTTATTTAGCCTTGTAGAATGAGTGAAAGAAATAAAGTAATTGCAATGACATTTATTTCTTCTCAGTGCATTTCCACAAGGTTTCTCGATAAACGGAATGAAAATTCTTCACAAGACGACGTTGGGTAGTGATAATTTTTTTCAGACTTTTATAATTATAAAAGTAAGAGTGTTGTATCGCGCATTGTCGATCCACGAGTGGTTGATACTGCACGCCGGTGCCGGTGCCAGTGATCGCTCGCTTCCCAAGGGGTTCAATAATTGTGGTGGGATCAATTTGTCTGCTGCTCGTAGATGCCAGGGTTTTAAGGTACAACATAAAAGCGCATAACTTTATGCTATATAGTTCAGCCTGAGCTAATATGGTTGTTAAACCCACGGTGTGAATATACCACCGCTCATGGATGTGCAGTGCTGTCACCGGAGCAGGTTGTAGCTCTTAGTGGTGTGTAAAAAACGACTATAGGGCTCACGCTGCCTTGGAGCTGTCCTGGTCATTGATTAGCCCTATTTATAAGTGATATGCAACGTTCTGCGCCAGAGAGACATTGACTCTACCACGCCAGACATCCCGGCCCCACTAATCTGATCTAGTGATGCAGATACAGACAGACACTAGCCCGCATCCCCCTGAAAGGGGGTGGCCGACAGCAAGGCGCACCCCACACCCTCATACGCTCACACTCACACAACTTAGCCCTTTTGTGCTAAAGGGTCCGGCCTGTACCCCTCAACATACACTCTGGGTCACGAGTGCAGTCCGAGGATCCGTCGTCAGCAGCAGGGCCCGACAGTTTTCACTGGCTTACCCCCGCCGCGTCATAATGGCCGCCCCCCCCCCCACCCACGACCATCCAGTGATACATAATAAAATTGCTGGTGGTGAAATATGCTGAGACTGCCTGCAAACGTCGCAAACGTTCGAGAACAATCGTCCCACTGCGATGTTATAATCTACGAGTAGATAACGTCACAGGCACGCGCATCCTTGGGACCTGAACATGGAGATCCTGTTATCGGTGTTGTATCCATCTTAAACCAACGATATCAGGAACATGTATTGTGTTTCTGCTACTTGGTAGTCTATTGTTCGACCGCGTGCTCTGGGTGGAATGGCATTAGTGCATTGTAATCGATATCGCGATGGTTACAATAATGATAAAGAGGATTGGTTGTTGCATGGCATCATCAAACTTCGTTGAACGACACGTGAATGAAAAAATTATCTCACTATTCATAATAATTTGCATTCGGATTTAAAATAAACGCAATCAACTCAAAAGTATTGCATTTTCTTTTATGACATTAGTGTTAAACTGGTTCAAAACATTACCTCGTTGATAACTCAAGTCGATAAAAATTAAGATAACATTCGAGATAACGATGATGAGAGCCAGATGAGACGAGAGGGTCACTGTTACATGTGAGCACGTGATTACAACTACTTACCAAGGACTTATTCATTGATGATTCTAGACATCTCTCTCAAAAAATAAACGCCATTTTAGAACTGGGCGTCATCACTCTTCTCCACCCCCTCCCCTAAGCTCAGTTGTGGGCAGCACTGAGAGCGTTACTGTTGTGTATCATGCGTGTGATGTGCAGGGCGTTCAGTTCTCTGTCATCACTCTTCTCCACCCCCTCCCCTACGCTGAGTTGTGAGCCGCACTGAGAGCGTTGCTGTTGTGTATCATGCGTGTGATGTGCAGGGCGTTCAGTTCTCCGTCATCACTCTTCTCACCCCCTCCCCTACGCTGAGTTGTGAGCAGCACTGAGAGCGTTGCTGTTGTGTATCATGCGTGTGATGTGCAGGGCGTTCAGTTCTCCGTCATCACTCTTCTCCACCTACTCCCTTACGATGAGTTGTGAGCAGCACTGAGAGCGTTGCTGTTGTGTATCATGCGTGTGATGTGCAGGGCGTTCAGTTCTCCGTCATCACTCTTCTCCACCCCCTCCCCTACGCTGAGTTGTGAGCAGCACTGAGAGCGTTGCTGTTGTGTATCATGCGTCTGATGTAAAGGGCGTTCAGTTCTCCGTCATCACTCTTCTCCACCTCCTCCCCTACGCTGAGTTGTGAGCAGCATTGAGAGCGTTGCTGTTGTGTATCATGCGTCTGATGTGCAGGGCGTTCAGTTCTCCGTCATCACTCTTCTCCACCCCTTCCCCTACAGACCTTGGACCTCACCATCGCCGTCACGATGCCCGTCTACAACCAGTCAACTGAGGAGGTGAAGGGGAGGGGGGGGGTTGTCCTCATCATATTATCTGACAGATTGATGCTATTGCTTAGGCCGCATTTGTCAACGTCTTTGGGGAGAGGGGGAGTGTCAGAGCTGCACAATAGTGGGAAACCTAAAAAATGAAACTGTTTTGGCAGGAATAACATTGAATGCTGATGTAGTTTAGAGACGTATCAGCACAGCAGGGATGTTGGAATGAAGCCGACGACAAATGCGTATTGGAAAGGGCCTACCACGTGAGCTACAGTTTTCATGAGAAGGAATGGGAGAGAAGGTATGGAAGAGAAGGTATTGGAAAGAAGGTATGGGAGAGAAGGAATGGGAGAAAAGGTATGGGAGAGAAGGTATTGGTGAGAAGGTATTGGAGAGAAGGTATGGGAGAGAAGGTATAGGAGAAAAGGTATGGGAGAGAAGGAATGGTAGAGAAGGTACGGGAGAGTAGGAACGGGTGAGAAGGTATTTCGGAAATGCACCAAATGCGCCATTCTTCACTTCGCCGCCTGTGGTGGGCATAAATACTCCTATCTAACTCGTTTCAAACTAACTTTTCTGCTGATCACTGTTCATTGTAAACAACGAAACAACCTTTATAGTTTTGCTTCGTTTTGTTGTGCAGCTTATTGATTTATTGTGATGACACTTCACGAGTTTTTTAATGTAAACTGATGTTTTATTGCGTTAATAAGCATTTGTTTCTACCGTTTCAACAACAAGGCAACTCATTTATTTCACTTCCCTTCATGGCAATACAAATCACGTCCCGTAACCAGTTTTTCTGATCTAACATCAGATTATCGGCGTTTATTAATGTGGGCATCCAAACATCTCAAATCGCGTCTATCTGCACTCTGCCATTAATCCTGCTCGACTCTGTCGCTTCTTCCTGCACTCTGCCATCAATCCTGATCGTCTCTAATCGCGTCTTCCTGCACTCTGCCATCAATCCTGATCGTCTCTAATCGCGTCTACCTGCACTCTGCCATTAATCCTGCTCGTCTCTAATCGCGTCTACCTGCACTCTGCCATCAAACCTGCTCGACTCTGATCGCTTCTATCTGCACGCTGCCATCAATCCTGATCGTCTCTAATTGCGTCTTCCTGCACTCTGCCATCAATCCTGATCGTCTCTAATTGCGTCTACCTGCACTCTGCCATCAATCCTGATCGTCTGTAATCGCGTC
>SDVV010019220.1:0-13581 GCA_016164225.1 Gammarus roeselii | reverse complement strand
ATCATGTCCGTGTTATTGTAATCCTCGTCAGCATGTTTGAATTACATGTGTCCTATCTGAATTATCCAATAACCAGATTCTCATTACAATTTAACGATCTCCTGACCACTTTTTACTAGAATATAAATAAATTCCGTATTTCTACCCTAAAAATGTGATATACATATAGGACTGTTGAAATAGAAGTCCTAAGCTATACGGTGTCGGTCAGGTTGAACCAAGTTATTTCTGTACGCAACACATGTTTGAGAATCTGGGACCTGAGATATAAAGACAGGTTATAGAATAATGTCCCACTGGGATGGTGCAAACTGTACACAAATCTTTAATATTGCTCGAAATGATTCAACAGTGAATACATCTTCCCATTTATGTAACCAGTGACGGCTGGTTTTGAAACAAGACATTTGAAATGAATAGACTCAATTTGATTAATCTCAGATACCTCATATGCGTTATATTTTTTTTCGAATTACCCAGTTTGTATAATTTTAGCATAAATCTCAACATCATTGTCGTTATTTTCTATTTTTATCATACTTATCCTACTGAATACTGGCCATATTTCACTGACACCAACAATTATTACGGAATAATTTAATATCTAATCCCTCTCCTTTTCAACCAGTGGCAACTGTGTTGTCACTGGCATCTTCCGTAATGTTGCTCAGTTCTACCTCATCATTATTCTGTAACTTGAGACGACTACTCATCATGAGCTGACCTTTTAAAGCCACACTTCTCGTTAAATTACTTCTAGATCAACATACAGTTGAGTCTATTTTTGACTCGAGGTGTTTTGCCTCGAGTCTGTAAGACCAGTTTTGAGCAAGAGGTCCAGTTTCCCGAATAACTCTTCCATAATGGGTCATAAAATGGTACTTATGCATCTGAGTTTTTCAAAACTGTCTCACGTACAGTTCGTGGTGCTCTTCTACAAGACCATCTAAATATATTCAAATCGCGACTGTTACAGATTCACTCGATCATATTTCAAGAATTCTGTTCAGAAGCAAAAACCTTTTCGGAACATTGCATCGTTCTGGCACTAAGTCTCCAATGATCAGAGGAAAGCAGTAAATAAGTGCATGCATTTCAGAGGCGTTGTAGCCGATGTCTCCCGCTTTCAGTTTCGCTATTTTGATCAATGGAGCTTTGTTACTGATATCATGCGACGAGAACGGAAAGTACTGGATACGGTTGTTAACATGTTCTAAAGAGAATACGCAGTTGTCGACAAAGAAACTTATAATACAACACATGTCATAATTTGCCACTCCCTCCAAGACATCATGCATAACATTTATGAAGTAATTTCGGTTAACATGAAAAGAAGGTATTCTATGAAATAAGCATTTTTCCCTAATTCCTGTTCGAGAAAGATCATTTTCGAGTAAATCTTTTTCATAGTTCTCAACATTACGTAGAAGAGATGAATTTTCACGTGGCGAATATTGAGCAAATTTCTTGTTCATTTTACAAAATCTACAATATAAATTTGCACTAAAACTTCCCATGTACCCTAGAACCGAGTTCAACCCCAAATTGTCGCCCAAAATCGCACACATCACAAATTTGAAAAGTCTGCCATTTATTAGCATACCTTCCGTCTCGAGTTGACAAATTTCGTCAATCAGAGCGGAAAATACCCTTTCGTTACCCAGCTGCTCTCTAACTATAGAATGAAACAACGCAACGAGGTATATATTTCCTAGCTTACAGTTGGTTTCTATCGGCAGACAATGCATTGAAAGGTAACATGCTCCAAGTTTATGAACACCCGTGTGAGATCCCAGGGGGTTGCCAAGTAAATAACACAGGGTAAACAGGTTTCGCAACAAATATCCCGGAAAACTTTGCTATCTTTTACATCACAAATACAAGACGTTTGAGTTTTCATGTAATCCTGTGCTTCCAGCAAACGATCTTGTCTTCCTAACACTGCTATTATTGTGTCCATAATGGGTATATATACTGCATGGACAGTGATTTGAAATACCACTTCTCACAATTTGAAACTGCACGTTTTTTGGTGCTATAAACAAGCTTTTAGACTTCAAAACATTGATCCAAGCTGCTTCGTTGTGCATATTTTGAAACGAACCGGGCCCAATTGAACTTTCCTGGAGTAGCCCATCACATAACTCCTTGGCATCACCGACGATTTCGTCTACATCTTTTATTTTGTTGTCAGGTCAGCTTTCTTATTTAGTGGACAAATAAAAGTTAATTCTTTATTGCCTCGCAAGTCTCTAACTGGAACAGGGTCTACATTATCTAATCCACCACTTCCTCGGGCACAGTGATCAACTTGTAATAGTGAGGCACTGTGAGACCTATTACCAATATCATTATTGCATATTGACGTATTCGCCAGGTCTTGTGAATCATCCGGACGATGTTTGTGTCTCATGTGTGCATTTAGGATCTGGAGGTTATTAAGGCTTCTGTCGCAGCCACCCTGCCTACAAATCCATGAACGTTGTTTGTCATGATGGTAAGTCATTACGTGCCTTTTAAAAACTGGATATGTACTAAGAAACTTATTGCAGACATAACATGTATACTTTATTTTTGCTGATGACTTAGCTGCAACAAAAACGTGAAAGGTAAAATGTCAAACCGGGTTTGGTACATTCGTCTAATTCCAGTTGGTTAGATCAATTACATTTGGTATAACATAACAGTTGTGTAAAAAATAATCGAATATTATATATTACTTAGTTTCAGAACTATTGCGACTAGTATGAGGAAGGTAAACAAATCATACATTCCTACTACATACAACAATTATGTCCGATTCTGTTGGAAGTTTGATCAAATTTGTTCTATGCTATCGTTTATCCCTTTGAACGGTCTCATAACAAGAACTTCAAGCAAATATAACTCGGGTTACTGCCGAACGTGCACGAGTGCATTAGTTTTACATAAACATCGCCGAAATGCATCAACCTTCAAAGATGGTTAACGTACCGGGGTGTCCACCATCTCCACATTTAAAGTCAAATCATACTCTGTTACCACCAGTAACTACATTCAATAATTTCCACGTACAGGATATTCACTCGACGCAGCATTTATCCGAAGAATTGGAATCCGACATCAATTAACGGATTTTTTTTGGCCGCAGCAGGTACTTGCTAGTATGAAGATCGGCGACATATTATATCTATAGACATACGGCTGCCTCCTTTTGGGCAACTCATGGCAACAATAAACCATTGGTTGTTCCCAAAACAGTGCCGCTGGGAAGACACTAACTAGTCCCAATCCCAAAGGCACAGTTTGCTTTTCTCCTGCACTTCCACTGAAAAAAACTAGGTGATTTTTTTTTACAAAAAAAACAGCCCGCACTTGCAGCAAACTCAGCCTTCTTTGCTGCAGCTAAGCAACCAAAATGGTCGATTCTCATACTCTCTTCCTTATCCCCCTTTCATCACCCCCTCCTCCGCTCTCGACATAATCACCAAACAAACCTATTCCATGCCTCCTCCCTTAGTTACATGCTTGCCTATTGAAAACTTCCTACCTACTCTTCCATTATAAAAACACAAATGCCAGTCGCATAGAAGATATTGTGCGACAGAGTCACTGGTTTGCCCCTGCCGCGTCATGGTGACTACCATTCACCACTTACTCCAATTCAATGCACGCTCACTCGCTATCTCCACACTCATGTCTCTCCCTCCTAACGCTGGTCTCTCTCAGCGTCACTGCAGTCATGCAGTACCCCCAACACTTTACACCCTTCCTTCACTCGCGAGTTGCCTCAGTTTCCACTAGATCAGTCTTCTCACCATGGCAGCCCACCTCCCTCACTACTCCATCCTCACCCACTTTCACTGTGAACCGATCTTATTTCATTCGGAAAAGAGTGACAAGCTATTCAGTGATTTTCGAGAATTGACCATTACTCACTCTCTCGTTTTCTTTGCACAGTTGCTCGCCAACCATGTGAACAATTCTGGCCCTTTTCTGAGCATTGAAATGTTTATTTGCATTATATGTTGCAAATAGTGTTCTACCAGCCTTGGATGATAGCAAGAACTGTACGAGGGTTATGCCCCCACCAAATATGTTAGTGGGTTCATTCAGGATTGGTTCGAAGTATTATGTTCGTGCTTAGCTTTTTTCATAGGAGGAATTGGGTCAAGTGGGTTAATCAGATTCATATATCATGGGTCCAGGATGCCATCCGCATTTTTTTTGTAAGCTTTTATCAATCACAATTGTTGAGTCATTGGATGAGGTCTCAATTTTGCTTATTGCATCTCCTGAGGTGCTTATTTCCATTTCTAACATAGAAGCTTCTTCATTTTTGCAACCTGCTGTTCTTTCGGGTAAAATTCCTAAAAGATCACATGATGTCGTATCGTGTGTTATTTTGCTTCTAATGTACTTCTTTATTTTCATCATATGGCCAATTTTAGGTTCATGCTCCTTGAGAAGCCCAGCATCAATTTCTATGAACGACTTGTAATCCACCTCTTGCTCTGTTGACGGCAATTTTGGAAATAAAATTGATTATACCATTGAAGGCAGTACATCTGATCAGGCACATCACACTAACGTATACACGAGTAATCCAATGTATATTATAATGTCATACTTATACTATATGTGCTTAGTGTCCAATAACACTCCAACCACAGGTTGTTCGAGAAGAGAGATAGCTCCAGTAGTGCCTCCTAAGTGTTATATAATATCTACGTCAACATTTTGAAAAATAATCAATGGAGCAATGATTATTTATTGTACATTCACAAAAGTTTCATGCAATACTTCACTGACCTTCACAGATTCTGATGCACTGCAATAACTGCAAACCTTCCAACACCTCACGGAGTTCAGGGTCTTAAGCCGTTTTTTCATTGGAATATTATCCCTTAGAGTTAAAAGAGATTTTCTACAATAGAAATCTAACAATTTCCTACACAGCTCACCAAATGACGACTTTCAATGTAGCTATGTCCTGGAACAGAACTTGATACAATTTATGATAGTACTTACATGTTGCTGGTCCGCATCAACCAGGATGCTCCATACATGAACACAAAAAAAATGTTGTCGATACACCAGAACACATTTATGCACAAATTGTTTCATAACTGGGAAAGAAACAGGCTATCCAAGGGTCCAGTTTATAGGTTCTCCAAAGAACTAACTGCGTTCAAGGTTTTCCAGAGAAGCTGCAACTAAAGAACACGTCCAATATGCAAGATGGACCTAACCTAAGATGCAAACCACTATCTTCAAAGCAACCAAAAATAGTTGATCAGACAAGCTAATATTCTCCCCTTGCACCAACTCATCTAACCACTTCACCTAGGGCAAGTTAAAACCTCTCAACACAATAACTTCCCTACCAGAACGGAAGACATTAAATACCTCAACAAACAGAACACAAGCCAAATCTCACTAACCATAAACACCTCCAGCCGATTGGCAAAATAAAATATACGGAGGCCTGCGCAGAATCGCAATTGTCACAAGTTTCAATTTATAGATACTTCCAATTTATACATGGAACAAACTCTTCAAGATGATGCAGAATGAACATTAAAATGGGTCTTAAAAGTTGAAACTGAAATACGAAATCCAAAATGAAATGTTTGGTTTTTCAGGTTATAACCATTACTTTAAAATCATAGGTTATTTGTCAGTTTCTCAGTTATATTCATAAATTTGATTCAGTGCTTTCAAAAGTAGATACGTCATCTCAGAAAGTTGCATTGGTAAGTTGATTAGCTTACTCAGGAGAGAGCAATGAAAATGTCAGTTTAAAGGTTCTTCAAAGGCCTATCTGCATTTGTCGTTCTCCAGGGAAGTTGCATTTTAAAAACACGTCCAATTGCAACATGGACCTAAAACCTAAAATGATACTCGAATGTTGTAGTAGCTGTATACATTCAAACCTAATCAAAACATATAAAGCTCAATGAGACAAAATATCATGAGTATTACATTTTTTTTTCATGGTTGATTAGTAATGGTAAGAGAGAGTGCAATGAAAATGCAAGTTCTGAGGGTCTAAGGTGGCCTACATATAATTGTATTTGCCCCAAATTCCAATTTAAAAATACTTCCGATTGGATTTTGCACCAGAAACTTGGTGTATTGTAGTAGAATGTGCATTCAAAGTAAACAAAATGTTTATCCTAATTAAAAATCAATACCTTAACTTAAGTTATTTGTTCGATACTTTTTCCCTTTACCTTTCAATCAAATCTTATTTTGTCAATTCTCAGCTACCTTCCCAAATTTGAATCAGTGCTCTGAACACCTACTACTTCACCTTGAAAAGTTTTCTTATAACTTTTTTAAATAAGCCAGCCCCCAACTGACATCTTTTCATTAACTTTCCTCATTAGATTGAAAATAGTGCTCGCGGTTGGCATATTAATGTGGCATCTAAGTTCCCAAAATTGCATTTCAACTACCTACTCAGCATGTTGGCGAAGTTTATCATCCAAATATTAATCCACTAAATACTGATGAAAATGTACCTATGATACCTAATGAATAAACAAAATATGCAATGTTATTTTAAGATCCTTATCGAAAAGTTTAAAAAATGTTCAGGACAATCTTCACACATTTAAATCTCTCAAACTAATACGACACATCTTAGGAAAGAAAATAATTCTGTGTTAATAGCAGAAGCAAATGCTATTCATAAACTAAAGGAGCTCCAAGAATGAGTCTGATGTTATGTTTTGTATTTTATCAAGTTTTTTGAGTTTGGTGGAGCAGGCTGAGGCATAGAGGGTGGTGCCATGATAGATTTTGGCTCTGAGATATACTAGGTAGATAAAAAGTCTGAGGATGAAACTGGTAGCTCCCCATCTAGGTGAGGAGAGTACCTTCATTACATTCAGTCTTTGTTTGCAATTTGTTACTAGTCCGTCAATGTGTGGGTTGAACAGGAGTTGTGGTGCGTCTGGTGTGAATCCAAGGATTTTCTGAGATTTTATGTTCTGTTTGTTGGTGGTGGTAATTTTTAGCGTAGGCTGTATGTTGATTCTAGTAGTGGTGTGTGTAGTACTGCATTGTTGTTTATTGTGGATTGAGAATGAGTCTCATGTTAGGCACCATTCATGAAAAATTTGCATTCAGTTGTTAATTTTTGTTCAGTGAGGCTGCAGCTATGTGTAGCCTCTAGTGTTTTTTCTTTAGCTATTCTAAGTTGTATTTTCTTTCTATCATGTGGAAGTAAAGCCATTTTGCCATATTTCCACACAGTCCCTTCTAAACAAGTTTATAGCAGAGTTTTTCTTTCCATACTGTTTCAATTGCACTTTGGAGGTCTATATAGACCGCTGCAGTATACATCCTGTCCCAGAGGCCTTTTCGTATCTGGTGTTCCAGTCTATGAAGGAAGTCGACAGTTCCTTGTCCTTTCTGAAGCCACATTATGAGGGTGGTAGAAATCCTCCTCTTTGGCTAACATATATCAGTCTTTTTAGGATGTTTCTTTCAAGTACTTTTCCCATGTTAGATAGCAGTGTGATTGGTCTACCAGACTGGATGTTTATATTGTCTTTATTTGGCTTCAGAATGGGAATGGTTATTCCCGTCTTCCAGTCTGTAGGGATGCAAGCTGTGTTCGAGCTTTGGTTGCATTGGTAAAGGAAGTCAATTTTTGTTGTTATCGCTAACACTTTACGAAAGGAGGCTGGTATATTGTCCATTCAAGAGGATGAATATGTGAAGCCACGAATAGCACTTTCAAGTTCGTTCAGTGTTATATCTTTGTTATAGTCGCTGTTTTATCTGTCTGACCAGGAATTATTTATTGTGTTGTGTAGGTTATTAGATGAATGATGTTAGGGAAAAATGTGGGGAATCACCAAAGCTCTTAACACTGCAACGTGCTTTCAAGTATTTATATACTTTACTCAAATTATGTTGGAGCAAAAGTTATTTCATGTTCACACATTCTCCGATGCCAATATGTTTGATCATTTTTTAGGAATAGGAAATGTTTAGACAGCTTTGGATTAGCTTAGCAAAGTTACCTTGCATGCACATGCAAAAATGTGTGAGGATTCAGAAGTCAAAACCTTTGAGAATCTCATAACATTTGACCCAATCAGCATGGCAAAAAAGTGCAACCTGGTCTGTGTGTAAGCATGTCCGCAAAAAAAGGGTTTCACATTATGAAGCTGCGGATTGTCTTTCACGTGTCTGCAGTCACAAAAAAATAAGTGACGTTGCGTACATAAATATGCAGTTTGGTAATTTCCGACACTTCAGCTTAGTGGCCAGTTTGTAAAATTTGGAACGACAGCGTGGCATTTTACTGTGCTCCTATTCTCGACATTAGTTTTGAACCTTTCAGAGTTCCTTATGCCAGATTGTGAATATTGCCCACAACTCAGGAGACCAGGGACAGCAGGTTGAGGGGGGGGGGGAGGAGGAGGCCCATTTCGTACCATGTGAACAATTCTAAACAGTGGAATCGAAGCATTAATTGTTACACGTGAATGGAATTGCTTTCATTTTAGAAGTATAATGGGATGGTAGATCTAATCCCGAATCACAGTGGCTGTGCACACTGCCACTCACTCTGGGAGAGTATCAATGAGGAATCACAGTGCGAGGACTTATCTCAATATACCTATAATTTTTTTTTTTAGAATTTGGTCACTCATATTGAACAGGTTAATGAAAACACATAGTTTTCATTAAAAACATAGCTAAACAATATGACGACCGGATACGAAAATGTGCCATCACAACCTTATTGATGGCAAGACTTCACATTCTTCTCTATTTGATGCAGGTCAGAAAAAGTTGATGGAAAGACCCAAGAATCTATTTAGCTAGTATTAAATGAACAATTTAGAACAGTGTTCAAATTTAATTTAGCTGTCACGCACTTCCTGTCTATTTTCCACACTCAAACGAGTTGGAAATGATGCGACGCCACCTTCCATAATGTTGCCATAATTGAGCAGATTGCAATCAGAAACTTTGATTAACCGACCACTAAAAGTTTTTCCTTTATCTAATAACTGAAGAGCATTAGTTATTCATGTATCATTTCGAAAGAGTTCACTCATGAAAGAACTTATGAGTGGTAATTTTTTTAACCACCGTTTAAAGAAAAACCTATACATTGGCCAGCAGGGGAGTATAATAAATATTTGTCAATGTTCAACGATCGACACGTCACCTACTGTGGATATTGGCGTTATAATACACCTCCAACTATTGTATCGACGCATCACCTACTGTGGATATTGGCGTTTTGACACACCTCAAACTACTGCAGAAGCAATTGATTTAGAGACAGCCAGCTAGAGGGAGGCAATTGTCTCAAAATAGCCAGTGATTGGAATCTAAAAACTTCTTCTTAGTGCAATTCCGTGCTAGGTTGAGTGCGTGGAGAAAACTCGAACACTCAGTGCTCACGGTAAAACAGCAATTCTACTACCTCGGCCGCCACGGCCCAATGCAGGAGACTATAGTGCTGTTTGTTTTTTCCAGTCAAGTCGGAATCGGTTGATATTGGTTCGATCACCACATACAAAGTGACAACTACATAGGCAAACTGTACATAGAACGCAAAAGATTGTTACTCATCAATTTATTAAAAAAGAAAAGACCTCTACCTAGGATGTGTGGTACACATACTCACGACTTCCAAAAAAAGCTCAGCTGGGAAAAAAAAGGATGACGCTTAGAGGCAGGTTCAATAACGACGTGGTTCGAATTAGAACGAGGACGGTGATGAAATTATTGGACAGAGTTAATTCGCGTGTTCAGAGATGGTTCGGGCAGATGATGGGGATGGATGAAGTGAGGTTGGTGAGAAGGGTGATGAAGGCTGAGGCGAGTGGACGTAGGCCTAGAGGTAGACCCAATTAAGGGTAGATGGATGGTGTGAATGAAGCAGACGTTAGGAAGGAGACATAACAGTGAAGTTATGTGGCCCAGAATGTGTTGCGGGGTCTCCCGATCAGACTTTTTAGCGAAAAAGAGCTCAAATTATTTGAGTGTGAGTGTATAAGAGGAGTGTGAAGGGCGATTTGCCGTCGGCCACCCCTTCCTCCTGAGGGATTTGTCAAATAGGACTCGATGGATTCGTCTTATTTGACTCGATGGACTCATTCTAAAGTGTCTGTATCTGAAATTTTAATGAATACAAAAGATTTTTATTTATTGACTGAGGTATATATTACATTTCGTTAAATGTACAGGTTTACATAGTTGTAAATTATCCTAATAAACAGACGATATCCATATTCTCGTCTAAATCAGCCACAGGTGGAAGCGCAATTGATTTTCAACTAGCTTATTGCAAACAATACCTCGCATGGAGATACTGAGAATACCAACATGGGACCAAGCCTGCATCATCCGTTCGCGGGGGTTAGAAGCTCCTGAAAACGATTTAAAATGATAGTCGATCTCGAACGCGCCTAACAGCTACTATTTCTTCACAGAACTGACTTCTCTTTAGTAATTATTACTGAAAATTGTCGGGTAAATCTTCTAAACAGATTAGTAATAGGAAACCAGAAAAATATGACATATGGTTATAATCCCGAAATAATAGTATTGCAATAAACATAACATCGTAACAATATTTTTTTAGGTAATACTACTAAGGACTTCTCTGTGTGTATTAGTTAGCAGAAAGGCCCCATTTTCAAACGTAGATGGATTGAATATTACATGTATATAATATTTCACCCAATTTCATACAAACGAAGTCAAGGTCTCAAACTATGTTTTCTTATTTTACTTCAATAAGTCCTGGCACTACATCCTTCGTCGACTTGCACGTCTGATTCGCCTTTTCTTTCCTGTAATTTTAATATTCTTGTCGATGACTTCGTTGCAGATGTTGCCAACATCACTGGTGGATTTTTATTTTATTTTTGTTTTTTTTCGCAAAAAAACTGACCAACATCACCAAATTACTTGCAAACAAACGGTGACTTAAGCTACCCCATCCTTCCAAAACAGAATCACAACGTTGACTGAGCAAGATCGAATCGGACTCTGATTTATATCATATCAATTTGTATAATATTTAGATCATTCACCCCCCATGATAGGTTTATGGCAATGTTAAAATTGGTGATGAACGACATTTTGATCTTCGTTTCTTACCTTGAAACATATTCTTCCATTGATTTCGTAATTCAATGGTACCCCCGACTAATTGACTTGATGAATTTTATTGCAATTCATTGCTTATTATTTGAGTTCAGGATAATATTACCATTTAACAAAAGGTTTCCATGGTTTATTCTTATTTTTATTGGCATTATTTACGGACCTTGCTGCAATCATCAAAACCATCTACCTCGTTTTTGTTTGGAAACAGCATGATTCGTATATCCAACCATACCCATCATCACTATATATCAGTTTCCTCTCAAAATCCTCCATATACCCCAGCATATCTTTGATGCGAATACCGAAGGCTGTTCCGTTCCCGTGAGTCCACATATGTATTGCTTTTTCTTCTGGAACCCTAATTATTCGAACCTTTCCAATTCAAATTCATTTTGATCTTCATAATTGAGAAATTGTTGCATACGATCCAGATGTTCCTCTGTTCCTAGATACATTTGTTCTTAGGTACATTTTGCTTTCCACTGCCTGAGCTTTATTAGTCATAATGATGACTTTCACTTAAATCATAAGAAATTTTGAATTTTAAATTTTTGTCATACATTTTGCTAACTCGTGTATCACGCACATGCGAATAAAACTCAAAATTGATATGATCCAAGTGGAAAACCGTCACCATGACTGCAATGAATCTGACGGGGTTTAAAACAAATTGTACCTAGGCACAAAAGTACATCTGGATCGTTCGCAACAATTGCTACATGATGAAGATCAAAATGACTTTGAATTGGAGAAGTTTCAAATAATTAAGGTTCAAGAAGAATAAAGCAATACATTTGTGGACTCATGGGAACGGAACAGTCTTCGGTTTTCGCATTGAAGATATGATGGAGTGTATGGAGGATGTTGAGAAAAAACTGATATATAGTGATGATGGGTATGACTGGATGTACAAACCATGCTGTTGCAAATCAAAAAACGAGGTAGATGGTATTGATCATGCTAGCAAGGTCTGTAAATAATGATAATAAAAATAATAATAAGGCATGTAAATCATTTGTTGAATATTTATATTATCCTAAACTCAAAGGTTAAGCATTGAATTGCAATAAAATACATCGAGTCATTTAGTCGGAGGTATCATTAAATTGTCAAAATCAATAGAAGAATGTGTTCCAAGGTATGAAACGAGGCTCAAAATGTCGTTTATCACCAATTTGAACATTGCCATAAACCTATCTTGTGAGGTAAATGATCTAGATGTGATACATATTGATAGAATATGAATCAAAGTCCGATCAAATCATGCTCAGTCAACGTTGTGATTCTGTTGTGGAATGACGGGGAATAGCTTAGGTCAGCGTTTGTTTGCATGTAACAGGGTGATGGGGGTCTGAAATTCTTGCCGAAAAGAACCTAAATTGACTAAATATAATTTCACCTCTGATGTGTGGCGACATCTGAAATGAAATCATCGACATGAATATTAAAATTAAAAGAAAAAACGGACAATCAAACGTGCAAGTCGTCGAAGGATGTAGTGCCTGGAGATTTTGAAGTTAAATAAGAAAACATAGTATGAGACTTTGTGTTCTTTGTATGAAACAGGGTACATATATGATATACGTGTACCATTCAATCCATCTAAGTTTGAAAATGGGGCCTCTCTGCTAATCAATATGGGTCGAGAGTGACAACGAAATAAATAACATATATGTTAAAGTGCAATTTTGAGTCGTGTGGAGGGCTTCATATGTATATATCAATCACTGAATACAATACATAAGGTTAGGTTAGGTTAGGTTAGGTTAGGTTTTTTGATGGGTATGAATATTATAAGTGCAAGTGATAATAATTTGTGACAAAAAGTCAAAAAATAATACGAAAATAGCTATAACAATCAAACAAACGATTTAATTTACATATCAATTATGGATGAAATTTGCTAGTTCAAAATTGGAAGAGTGTATCAAAACTGGGAAGGATAGATCAAAATGTAGAGACAAGTCGATATATTTGTTATGCATAAATCCGAAAACACTGGAAACAATCATACATAAGCAGGAAATCTCGATCGATAAAACATAATTCTTGGTAAGAATAGGTTAGGTAAGGCTAGGATGATGAGTTCTTTGAACATAACATTACGTGGAGCTGAGAGCAAAGGACTTTGTTCTAATGAAAAAAAAACATAGCAGAGGTATAATGGTACAGATGTTAACCGGCCCTGTACATGCATACAAATGTGTGTGTGTGTCTACATTGTGCCTGCATCGACCCCTGTATACGCCTACATTATGCCGGCATATGCCGGCATCAACCCTGTATACGCCTATATTATGCCGGCATATGCCGGTACCAACCCTGTATACGCCTGCAATATACCGGCATATGCCGGCATCAACCCTGTATACGCCTACATTGTGCCTTCATATGCCGGCATCAACCCTGAATACGCCTACATTGTGCCGGCATATGCCGGCATATATA
>SDVV010019219.1:0-13582 GCA_016164225.1 Gammarus roeselii | reverse complement strand
TGACGTATGCCTTCTCCAGATCCATGAAGGCCCAGAACACATCCTTTCCTTTGGCAAGGTACTTCTCACATACCTGTCTCACTGCAAATATCTGATCGGTACACCCTCTACCACTCCTAAAGACACTGTTCCTCTCCAATTGCGCAGTCCGTACTGTCTCGAATCCTTTTGATCAGCACTCTCCCGTACTACTTACCAACAACACATAACAGACTGATACCTCTCGAGTTGCAGCATTCATTTTCATCTCCTTTGCCCTTATATAGCAGAACAATGCAGGCACTGCGCCACTCACTCGGTACCACGCCTGCCGCAAAACACTAGTTCAGTAACCTCACCAACCATCCGACAATCGTTACTCCACCCTTCTTCAGGCACTCTGTCCCAACCCGCTGACATTACTCACTTCGGCTTTTATGGTGACTAAGCCTAGACCAGCTTTTAAAAATGTTGAACGTTCTTACAAATTTCCCGGAGATCACTAGAAATGCTTGAATTAATCCAATAATGCATGACCTGCAATTTTTAAATGTCATCTGTGCTCGGGACCTAGGAAATTTAATAGTTTAGTAGTCTAAAACAATGGTCTAGAAAATGATTTTTCACTTGGGTCACCCATTATTACCAGATTGGTAACATAACGCCGATGATATTAGACCGACCGGATGTTGAATAGTTGGACTTTAGTACGAGTTGGCACCGTACATTTCAAATGCATCATATATTTCAATCTCGTCAACACCGCGGCAAAATCCTTCCTCTACTTGCCTGGTGACGTATTCCACGTGCTCTCGAGGGGCGGGCCCTGATGGTAGTCCGGCAGCAGAAGGATTCCCTTTAGTGACGGGGTTTGCAGTGCAGTACTTCAAAGTGTGGCCAAGCTCATTGCAGAGGTGGCACAAAGTGTTCTCCAAACGGGGACAGCTAATCCCTTCCTGTCAGGAAAAATTAAGCGGGGCGATAAGGAAAAAGACGCGGCGCCGTTAGGAAGCAATGAATCGAAGCGGCATTCCCCAACGAGTCTAACCGATCCAGCCCTGCTAGGGAACAATATAACTATTAAGAACCATGTTGGGGTACGATGAATTTGGACCATTTCAACCACGTTAGGAAGCATAGGTTGTAGTGAGCGGCGAGAGACTGAACAGACCCTGGGCCACTAGGAACTTTTCTCAGTACCATTCTGCAAGATTACCACGTCAGATATAGTCAGTGTTTTGGTTCATACGAGTGTGAAACTTTGATCGCTTAGTCTGTACTTGCTTCAGCACAATCATACGTTTAAATAAATCAAATACATTAGTTGTATAAAATAAGATGCTCAAGAAACTCAAGAACCGAAATAGCTATACTAAAGTGAATGTGGTTGTGGGATCACTTGGTTCAGTGGTCCAGTACTTTCAACTAACTTAGTAGCAATCTAGATTATTACTTCAGTTCACCAAAATCAGTATCACAATTCAACCTGGGTCGCGTCTACTGAACCTAAAGTCCCACTATGCGCCGATCGAAATCCAACAATCGATCGACCTAGCAACGAGAAGTAGTTAAATGAACAATCCATGTTTGTGGTCTGCATACGCACAGGGAATCTAGCGCACGAGAACAAAACGGATATGGAAGAGTTTCAAAATAGTGAAGTGCAATTATTTTCTCGACGAATCAGCTATACCTGTACCTTAACATTTTTATGGCACTCCGAGTTCACAACCATCACCTAGATAGTTATCAATCGATAACTACCCTTCATAACATTTACTTCAATCTGTGAACTGGGAATCACAAGGATCTACGAAAACTCTTCTCATAATTGAAAATTCCCAAGCGATTGGAGAGTCAGAGCCTCAAAATTACCATTACTTTCCAAACCCCAGTGCAGATTATTATTAAACAGAGGATAATATCAAGCACGTAACGCAACTGGTTGCCCTTTCACAGGAGATCACCCTATCATCATAATGACTAATCAGACTCGATCTTACCTTCATCATGTGTCTTGGAGACCGCGTAGAACTATGGCAGTAGTAACAAGCACCGTTGCCAGAGATTTCTTCGACTTCTTTTTGAGCACTATCTGCAGGAGGACGAGAACCAGTGGAACTCTTGGTTAAGCTTTCGTTTCGTTTATTATTTTTTCTAGCGTTGATGGCGGGACGAGACTTCGACACACAACTAGGTAGCCTTTCCGTTTGTCTTGGTCGCTCTCCGGTGTTTTCAGTTCCAGAGTGATGTGAAATTTTTGGTGCATTGCTACAACCCTCAACAGCAGCATTACCAACAATAATATACGAACATGACCTCTTGCTATTGGATGGGGCTGTTTGCCAATCGTTGCTGGAATTTTCGGTCAAGATTTCATTTGCCACCTCATGAGCCCTGTCGTGGATTTTCCTGTGATCAGACTCAGGTTGAGGTTGTACACGATCCACAATTTTTGCCAGTGAAGACGATACCACGCTGTCAACCACACTGTCAGCAACCCTCCTGGCCACATAAGCAAGGTTTTTGCCTTTTCTTGTAGCAAACAGCTCAAATGCTACTGTTAAAGCCAATTTCTTAGCTGCCTTACGAACTTTCACACGCTCTTCTGCATCGAGATGATGGTAGAGGAACTCTTTTACTATTCTTTTGCCAACTTGTTTGGCCACATGGAGGGTTCTGTCCAAGTTGAGGTCTCCCTTGCCTTGCTTGTGGCCCAACCATGCCAGGCTTAAAGCACTATTCACACGCTGGCGAAGCCACTCCACCGATTGGTTGCTAGTCATGACCATTGCTATAGGAAGAAAAATAACCTAATGCCGTATAATCCGGGGAGCAGATCATCTGGAGAATCAGATTATGCAATGATAATCATCAAATTTTAAACAGGTCTGATGGTGAATCAAATATTTCATATCCAAAATCAATTGATAGTCATAGATCCAGTTTTGGAGAAGATAGACATCTGCACCTAAAACAAACACATCCTAATAAAAAACGTGTTCCTCGTACTTCAAACTTGAACGTCGGAACAAAGATGATTTCTTTAAGGTAGAGAGTCCAGGTCCACCGGAGCTACCAATGCGAGCGTGAACCAAAACAACGAAATTTGAGCCAAGAACAAAGATCCTTACCAAATACGAATGCATCTGCACCAAGCACTCACCTTGACCAAAATCTTCACATAACACCAAAAATGTGTACACCTTGAGCAAAAAAACTTAAACACCTTTATGGAGAACAAATTCAGCTACACCACTGCCTCCAAACCCCGTTGACCACCATAATGATGCCTCTCTAAGTGCACGTTTTAAATTCTTTTTATTTAACTACTGGATTTTATTTTCCCGACTTCACATCAAATATTGAATTATTCAGTTCACAAATTGTTAGCGGCTTCAGTGATTACTTTTCAATAAATTGACCCAAACACTGAAGTTGTTCACTAAAGAAGCGTGTAAACCACTTCCATATCCAGGTGCCTGTACCAACGCCATGAAATTTGTGTTTGAACAACTTAGCAGAATCTTTCTAATAATTGAAGGCGAAGAAACTTGCATCTACTCTTCCTACGGATAATTTGAGGCTTTCAGATTCATTTAGGTATTTCTGGTATTCGAGCCTCAAAATCTGTTACAAGAATATAAACGACAAATTTGGAATTCCAATTATTCGCCACTTACAGACAAAGAGTTTAAACTAAAATAAAAATTCTACATCCGAAGAGATTACCTATGTGGAGTTAATCCCAATGAACGAATACCAAACATTAAAACCTAACCAAACTAACTTTAAGCTATTCTCATCTATACGAAGTAGTGGTAGCTGCTTCCATGTTCCACCGGAGTCCCAACGCGAAGTTGATGCAGACTCCCCCGTAGGGCGGTTGAAAAGAGGCGAAGAAGGTGCAGCGTAGATTAGGAGTAGGTTCAACTTAGATTCGGAGTAGTTACGACGTAGCCACAGTGGGTTTAAACACAGTTACAGAGTAGGTCTAACAAAGTTATATGAAGTAAATTTGACAAAACTACGAAGATAATTAGGCGGATACAAATTAAATTCAACGTATAAAAAGAGTCGATCTAACCCGGGTACAGAGAAGGCCTAGCGCAAATGCAAATTATACTAAACACGAATACAATGTGAATTTAACATAATATATGCAGAGCAGGTTCAATGCAGACTCAGTAGGTTTAGCGAGAGGAGTGGTAGTAGCTCCCTCCGTTCTCCGCCGGCGCTCCAACGTGTAGTCACCTAGGGCTTCGTCTCGTGGCAAGACGATTTATTTATTTATTATTTGCTTCAATGTTACACCGGAGTCCCAACGCGAAGTTAATGCAGTCTCCCCCGTAGGGCGGTCGGCAAGACGATCCGTTGATTCTGCACAGCTTTGTGCACGAAGTAAAAATTCTCAATTAGTACTCAGGGAAGACAATTCAAAATCGGAGACGATTCAGACCTCGCTCCCTCTGCACTACCTCGTAGAGGCCCGTGTGTTTTCCGAAAGCGATCAGTTATATCCGGTGCTAAGTTTTTGTGAGCAGGCGTTGCAGAAAGCACGGGGGGCTCAAGAAGGCTTGTCGGGCTGCTGCGAATGCATCACAATCTACTAGCTAGTGTTTCACGCTGATAGCCTCTTGATGGCAACAGGGGCATGGTAGTGCGTTCGGTCCCATGTCTGCATCCATTTGGTGGTTGTGAGTTATCCATGCATGTCCCGTGCATAGACAGTTAATGAACACATGGTCTCTACTATTAAAAAACCTGGCGTCCCTTTCTCCCACGTATGGTTTAACTGCAAGCATCTTTTGTCCACTTTGTTGCCAAGGGTCGTTCCAACTTGATAATATGAGCGAGTTGATGACTGAACCAGTCTCGGTAATGTATATATTATTATTTGCTTCTATGTTCCACCGAAGTCCCAAAGCGAAGTTAATGCAGACTCCCCCGTAGGGCGGTCGAAGAGTTGTGAAGTAGGTGACGCGTAGATTCAGAGTAGGTAAAACTTCGATTCGGAGCAGTTTAAATGCAGTCACAGCGGGTTTAAACACAGTTGAAGTTGAAGTAACAAAGTAACGAAGTATCAAAGTAACAAAGTAAATTTGACATAAACTCCAAGCAAATTTGATGCGGCTACAAAGAAAATATGACATGTAAATTAAATTTGAAAATTTTAAAAGTAATTATAGCGCGGGTACAGAGTAGGCCTAGTACATACAAATCTTACTAAATAACGGATATCTAGAGAGTTTATTCTAAAAAAAAATGAAGGGCAGGTTGCTTGCAGTCGCAGTTGGTCTTGTGTAGAGGAGTGGTAGCAGCTCCCTCCGTTCTCCGCCGGAGCTCCAACGTGTAGTCACTGAGGGCTTCTTCTCTATCACGACGGTCCGGTGATTCTGCGCAGCTTTGTGCACGAAGTCAAAGTAAAATTTCAATTAGTGCGCAGGGAGGACAGAGAGTTCGGGATCCGAGATGATTCAAACCTCGCTACCTTTACACTACCTCGTAGAGGCCTGTGTGTTTTCCAAAAGCGATCAGTTTTTTCCGGTGTTCCGTTTCAGTGAGCAGGCGTTGTAGGTTGCACGAGGGGCTCAAGAAGGCTCGTCGGGCTGCTGCGAGTGCATCACAATCTACTAGCAAGTGCTTCACGCTTACTGCCATTTGGTGGCAACAGCAATGGTGGTGCGTTCGGTCTCATGTCTACGTCCATTAAGTGGTTGTGAGTTATCCACGTGTGTCTCATGCATAAACGGTTGATGAACACTTGGTCTCTCCTATTAGAAAACCTGGTGTCCCACTCTCCCACGGATGGTTCAAATGCAAGCATCTTTTGTCCACTTTGTTGCCAAGAGTCGTTCCATCGTGTTGTTATGCGTGAGTTGATGACTGGGAACCAGTCTCGGTAATGAACAGAGATGAATTGTTCCTGCTGGGTAGACATCAGTTTAGCGAGAAAAACTACGCGTTCGTTTCCTCTTATTCCTGCGTGTCCAGGGATCCAGCAGAGCTCGACCGCCTGGCTCGCCTCGGACATTGTGAATAGGTTGTGTTGCATTTTTCTAAGGGCAGGGTGATCAAAGTGCAGAGTTTTCAGCTGGGTGAGAACGCTTAGACTATCTGAAAATATAACAGTTTTAGGGTGGCGGTCGCTTTTTGCAATGGAGATGACCAGTTCGAGTGCGTGTAGCTCTGCAGAAAATATAGAGGCCTCGTGGGGTAGGGTGGCCGAACGCGAGCTCCTTCGCCTATGGCGGCGGCTCCCACTCCGTCCGGTGTTTTCGACCCGTCAGTGTATATATGGCGGTGCTCAGAATCCTGTTAATATTCGTGAGAGTTCTCGGCGGTACGTGTTGGTTGGACTTGTTGCTCTGGGTACGTCTGCAGATCTAGGTTGGCCAGTGGTCAACCTATCTTTCGTCGCGCGGGAGAATGTCTGCTATTTGGTCGATCTCGAGTATGAAAAGAGTGACACTGAGAACGCTTCCTTGGAAGACGCCCACTTCTTGCGGATAGGATGGTGATAAGGTGTCAACGACCTTGACCCTGACCCTGAAGGTGCAATTTTGCAGGAATAAGTGGATATTACGTGGTAAGTGGCCTCTCAGCCTTTTGCGGTGGAGATCCATCATGATGCCATATTTCCAGGTAGTATCGTATGCTTTTTCCACGTCAAAAAAATTGTAACTACATGTTCTCCGCAGACAAATGCCTATCTATTGTTAGATTCCAGTCTTACAAGGTTGTCCGTCTTAGAGTGGCGCTTGCAGCTGCTACACTGAATGCTGTTCAGGCCTGCATACGTATCAAAGTAGTCGATGAGGCGCGTATCTTTCATTCTTACCATGGTATTGCTGAGAACGCTGGTAAGAGCAATGGCGGTAGTCATGTGGGTCGTCGTGGAATTTCTCAGGTTTGGGTATTGGGATAATTGTAGATTACCACCATTGATTGGGAAAAAATTAGTAAGTACAGAGTGTTGAATACTTTAAATAAGTGGTCACGGGCGCCATCTGGGAGATTTTGATCATGTTGACGAGTACCCGGTCTGGCCCAGGTGAAGTTTCACGTGTTGGTCTAGAGCGCTCTGCAGTTCGTAGAGGGAGAAAGGTTTGTTGTGGGCCTCTTCGTTTCTAGAAGTTAAGTAAAGATGTTCGCTTTCTTGAAAGTTCCGCTCCCGTTGGAAAGCAGCCGTGTAGTTTGTTTATTGCGAAATCTAGCAAGGTTTGAGCTAGTTTATTTGAGATTTCCGCGTGGGAAGAATAAGTTCTGCCTCAGTCAGAAAGGATTTTAATAGGTCGTTCGGGTTTTCCCTGAATACGTCGCTTATTTTCCCACACCTGGAAGAGGAGAGTGTTTCGATTAATAGTATTGACTAATTGAGCCCAGCTTTCACGTTTCTTCTCCACTAGAAGTTTTCGATACACAGCAGATGCCCTTTCCACGCTACTAGGTTCCTGGGGTACCGTGCGCGTCGGTATGCATGGTATAGCTTTTCTCGCTTATCTCTTTCTTCTTGCACCACTATGGTTTCGGAAAGAAGGTTGAAGGGGTATATTGGGGAATGCTTGCCTCGGCTGCAGCTTGAAACTTTTCGTATAGTTGGGAGACGATTTCGTGTTCAGACGTGGTTTCGGGGATGTTGTCCATATCACTCCACGCGATTTGCGCCGAGTATTCCATCCAGCTGGCTTTCCGGTAGTTGATTAGACTTGGGCCTCATTTCCACCAGAGCCTCAACGTGAGTCATAATAGGCTCCCCCGTAGGGTGAGTCCGGTAGTTGAATCTAAGTTCTTGTGGGACAAAGTTTCTTGGTTGGTTGGTGAGAAGCGATATGATGACTGGGTCAAGATCGCTGTCGTGTGTTGAAGGCAGAACTCCCCAAACTAGTTGGGGTGCCAGAGTGAGAGAGCATATGGATAAATCGATGGCAGTTTCATTTTCGGGGGTTATCCGGGTGTGTTGTCCGTCGTTGAGAAGGACCAGGTTGTGAGTGTAAATGGGGTTAGCCATCATCACTCCCCTGGGGTCTGTTCTCATGCATCTTATGTATCATGGTAGCTGTTGAAGTTTCAAGCGAGGAGCACTGGTGAGGGCAGTTGGTTTAGCAATTCGGTCATTAGTGCTTCGGAGAGGTCACGGCTTCCTGACTAGTAGATGGATACCACTGTTATTGGCCTTGGGACGCATATCTTTACGACGATAGCTTGGAGTTCTGTCCTCAGGGGAAGACAAATCCGCCGTGAGCAGTCACGTTGGTGTGGCCTTCGCGGCGGTGAATGATATTTTGGGGGATTCTGAGGGTGGCGGTCTCCCGTAGTTCAATCTCCTGGAGGCCAATTAATCGCCGAAGATTTCTGGGTGGCGATTAGGGATAGTAATTCGTCCGTCTTGTTTCGGAGTCCCTAGCAGTTCCACTGAAGTATTTTGGTGGTCAGTTTGAAGGCTGTTCACACTCTGACCTAGATGATTTCAAGTGGTCGCTTGATTTGCTGGAGCTTTTGAAGTGCGCGTGTTTTTGAGTTTGCCCAGGGGTTTTGGGTTGGAAGTGTTCACGGGAGTGTCTGCATTTGGTGGAAGGTGGTTTGCTGTGGTTGCTGCAATCGCGGCTGCGAATGCTCACATGAGAAGACGAAGGTGTGTGCTTTCTGAGTTTGCTTTGTGAGCGAGCGCGCTCTTCTTCTGTGGTAGCCTTTTTTATCTGTGTGGATGATTGTGTAGAGTGAGGTATGTGGGCTAAGTAATATGTCTGGTTGTGTAGAGGTCTCGCGTATAAGCTCTGCTAGATAAGAGCTGTCAGCCAGGCCATGATCGTTCTCGCTGATGGTGTGTTCGTAGTCAGGTTTATTAACGGGGGATCTTGTCCCTCGCAGTGGTTTTCCACGAATGGAGCCACATTCGAGACAGGTGGAGGTAGTTCTAGGTTTTGGTCCTGGCGGGCCGTTATTCAAGTGTTGTTACTGATCTTTTTGCTCAGTGGTGCCTGGATATAGGAGGTTTCCTCATCTCTGTCTTTGTTTTCATAGGAGTGTGCCTTGCTGTGGGGTAGACTGTGGGAGATTATTTCATCTCGGTCGTCTTCCAGGTCTTTGCATAAATAATTTCTAGAACTGTGCGTCTTTGGTGCAGAGCCGGTCGCTGTGCTGGGTGAGGGAGCACTGCAGCCAGGTAGGAGTGTTGGAGTCTTGTTACGACGTTGTTCTGATGATTTGTGGATATAGTCGGGGGAGCTTGGTTGGCTTGTCGATTTGACCTCTTTGGCATAATTGAGACCGTTTGGGTTTTCGTCTTTCCAGATTTTATAGCTTGCTTCCGTGTAACTCTGCGTTCATTGTGTGTGATTGTTATCTCTTTTAGGTCCATGTGTACTGGGAAGTCGCGGTCACCTGCCTCATGGATGCATTAGCAGTGGTAGCATTTAGGGTGGCGGACTGTGCAGTCTTTTCTGTCGTGCTCGCCAGCGCATTTTTTGCAACGTTGGGGTGTGTATCTGGCAGTATGCGATGACGTAGCCGTATTCTAGGCATTTTTTGCAAATTGTGGGCCAGGATACAAGGGTAGGTTTTGGTTCTTCCTTGCTCACCCGAGATTACTATGAACTCTGGTGCGTCGTGTCCCGGGAAGGTGATTTGGTATGCAGTAGAATATGCTTCACGTGATTTTATCTCTGTTGCCGTAACTTGGTAACTCCGTAGTCTTCAGCTAGTCTGTTGTAGGCGTGTAACGGGAGGTGTATTTAATCAGTTGGGTATCGTTGATGGCCAGATGTATTTCAACTGTAACTTTGAGTTTATTTATGTGGGTAATCTTTGGTGTAGAGTTACTTTGCTCACCCTTAATGACTTAGACCAGGTATTTCTTTCCCTGTCGCTGTATATCTTTCGGGTTTTCTCCCAGTTGTTCGGTGAGTTACTTCATCATTATACGGTTGGCTGAAAAGGCAACTTTGTTTGCACCACTTTCGTAGAACGTTATGAGGATGTTGGTAGGAAATGGTGCCGATCGTCTTTCCCGGGTAGGAGGGTCATTTTGGGAAGAGCGCATCGAGACTACAGCCTCTCGTCGCCAGACCCCATGATCTATCTGGTATTGGAGGATCGCTCTTCCTCTTCTCCTCTGGGCAGTCTGTGTCCGGTGGGATGTCCGTCTACTTTGCAATTAAACAGTGCTGTTCTTCGGATTGGCATTACTGGGGATCTTCCCGCTTGTTGTGGTCATCCTGGGAGCAGTATCAGCATCTATGCGTACAGTTACAGTTTCCTCTCGTGTGTACGTATTTCTGGCATTCATAACATCGCATTGGAAGTCTTTCAAATGGTGTAACCCTGGTTTTGGTGGCGCAGAAGGGAATGTCCACGTATTTTGGTGGAGTGGAGCAGTTGAATTTTAGTATTAGGGCTGTGGTAGTCTCTTCTTGGTGTGATCTCCAGCGCAACCTTTGCTTCGGCAACGCAGTCCTCGTATTGAACGAGTCCAGTGATGCGCTTCTCGATTTCCTCCTTCGGGATATCCGCAACGTAGATCAAACTTGAACTTTTTTGTTAAAGTCTGGTGTGGCTCTATTTTCCATGGCTTTCCACAGTCTATTTGTGGAACGAATCGTGTCACTGTGAAGTTTGTGTGTCTACTCTAATGGCAAAGCATTGACTGGGCGGCCAATGAAACCCAGCTCTTTTCGCCGAGTATGTATGGACAAATATCGATCTGTCGTGGGCGTCGAACGTGATCTTCAGGTGTTCTGGAAAGGTAGAACTATTGTTGAACAAGTTGTGTTCATTGAATGGTGTGTATTGCTTCCTCCTTGCATTCCTTAGAGCTCGGTTGGATTTTTAGTGGGGTGAAGAGTTGTCGAAGTTGTCGTCAGACGTAAAGGTGGAGGTACTTCTGTAATTTGCGGGTGCCTTAATTGGTTTGTTTCTTACTAGTTCGTAGAAAATGAGGAAAATTGTCTTGACATGACCCTCGAGTTTCGTTAGACAGTCGTCAATTGTGCTAGGTTCTGCGGCGAAAACTTCTGCTACCTGTTCAGAGAGGCCGGTCGCTTAGCTCAGCAGACCGGCAGACCTTCCGGTCGTCGTCCGTCGAGGTGGTGCTGGTCATCTTGGCGAGGCTGATGTTCTTGACCGTTTGAAATCTTGGTCTTCGGTGCTCGGGAGGGGACGCTGGTCCCTCCTAAATGGAGTTTCTTTTGACTCCCTATCGGCCCCCTGGTTCGCGCCAGGGGCAAAGATGAACACTTTTGCTGGCCTATTAGCTGGCTTTTGTGATTCTACAGTTAACGTTACAAGACCGCAAATATTTTATCAAAGCTAACGTGCGGTTCAAGGTCCCAGCACAAACTAGGGACCAATCTGGCTCTATTGGAGGTTCTCTGCATCACCAGTTATTATTTGGCACGGGAGCGTTAATACGAATTCCATTGAAATTATAAATAATAAAATGGAGTGATGAGGATCTATAATATGAATCATCATCCATCCACCCCAGATCCCAACATAGACTAGGGACCAGCCTGTCCTAAGAAGGGGGTTCTCAGTTACTGAACGGTACGGGACCAAGTCCGATTTCCCTGTGGACTGGATTAGCTATTTGTTAATTCATATTTTACGGAAACCCTCGGGTTCCTTGAGTACCGTGACTCCCACAAGTGCCCTCCGTTCCCAGGGTCACCTTGTCTCGACCAGCCTCGGTTCGTGTCGACTCATCGCCTCCGCTGTCTACTAGTCTCAACTCGCCTCGACCTGTCTGATCGCTTCGTCCCTCCACGCACAGTGCTATGAGACTTACACACTAAGATCAACATGATAATATTAATTCACCATTTAGTCATCAAAACGTCTAGCTGCGCTCGGATATTTATTAGGCGCCCGGAAAAATGCAAATTCTCACACCGCATAGTCCACCTAATGTCTCTGCGGGCGTCTTAACGATACTTATTTATATAACTAACCCAAAATTGATAACTATGATCAAAGGGCACAGATGAATAATAGATCTCACGAAATAAGTAATGATAAAATACAAAAAATCAATTGATCTATAAAATGTATAGTCATTCATCACCACCATCTCCCCCGAATGACTGTTCCCTCATTAAACCAGTGTAGTCGTGGACTTTCCCGTCGAATTTGATTTGAACCTCATTTCCACCGGAGCCTCAACGTCATTATAGGCTCCCTCGTAGGGCTCGATTACCTTGTATTAAAGTAGGCTCGCACGCCTCACTGTGCGATAAATAGCTAAGTTTTGGCTTTGAAAGTTGACATGTGAAAATTATAGCAATATCAGACGCACGCTGGCCCGTATAAGAATGACGCTCTGACGTTAAGGACCTCAACGTCTAAACATTTAGAACTTGAAGGAGACCCGGACCTCCGCGTCTCATCATTTAACACTGGTTTGAGATGTATACGCACGCTAGTGTGCACAGGTATCATTGTCGGAACTGGTACATGGCTTACGGCTCCGTGGTCAAAGTCAGCTGCGACGGCAACGCGACTCGATTGTTTGCAGCTACGCGGTCTAGTTACATGGATTTGATTTGAGCCTCATTTCCACCAGAGCCTCAACGTGAGTCATAATAGGCTCCCCGTAGGGCTCGATGATCATTGATTCCAGTAGGTACGCACGCCCAAGTGTGCGAGGAGAAAGCGAAACATCGCTTGTAACGTTAGAAAAATGTGAACATCATAGAGATGCGAGACGCACGCTACTGCGCCAAATAAAAACGCTTACTTGAAACGGATCTCCGCTTCCTATCTTTTCGAACATAGGAAGAGTGATATGTACGCACCCCAGTGCGTACAGGTAGCATCTTCGAGATTAGTACAAGGTCAGTGGCTACACGGGCAACATCAGCTCCGCCAGCAACTCAACACAATATTTAAAGCTACGCGGTTTAGTTGTATAAATACAATTTATTTATTTAGGTAAGATAAAGACTCAGATGCAACGAAACGAATTCTCGCCTGCAACCCCTTAGAACCTCATGAGTTTATGTCCATACGTCAGTGCGCTCAGATAGTATCGTCGAAATTGGTACAAGGTTCACGGCCACTCAGACAAAGTCGGCTCCAACAGCAACCCAACACAAAATTTACAGCTACGCGGCCTATCGGATGGTTTGTACAATTTCTATATTCTGGCAAGATAATGACTCAGTCAAAACGATTCCCCGCCACCAACCACTAAGAACTCCATGAATATCATCCACGCGCGACAATGCGCACAGCCAGTATCGTCGAAATTGGTACAAGGTCTAAGGCTTCACAGATTAGATAGACTCCAACGGCAACGCGTCACAAGGTTTTATAGCTACGCAGTCCAGGTCAACCCCAGAAACTGCACATGGTCCGTGCACGCGCGAGCAAGCAGACTGAGAAAAAATGCCCATTCACAAAATCACGAACACGAACCCCTGCACAAATACTCCAGCGTTTTAATATTGTGGATCGTGAAAAAGAAAGTAAGAGCAGGTTCGTCATGGGCAGAAAAACTGCTCAGATTCTTGATTTCGCACTGATTGTTCAAGGGGATAGGGCGGGGGGGGGAGGCATTGGTCCCTTGGGTCGCAAAAGAGCCCGATGAATCCCGGAGGGTGACCCA